>BKCP01004883.1:511797-580191 GCA_008636005.1 Striga asiatica
CAATTCTAAGACCTAGCATCAGTGCGTCTTCTATTTGGAGAATGCATGGCAAAATAAAGTATTTTAGTCCCGTAACTGACCCCTTTCAGATAAATTGATGTTGAATTATAGATAGATATATATTTGAAGTCAATTTTTTAGCATATGATCTTGTACTTCAAGGTAGTGACGGGGCTTGTTTTGCACAAGAGGTGCAGGGTTTGAGTCTCCCTATGGCCATTATTTTGGATAATTGGTCACTTGCCACCTCAGCCAAAAAAAAAAGAAAAATTAAATAAAATTTACATGTAAGCATATTGTTGCCACATAGCTGCCACGTCAGCAAAAAATAAAAAAATAATAAATGATTTTACATGTAGGTGTAGTCGGTCACGGTGACCTACTATAGGCGGTCAGAGGACTAAACAACGATTTTATTTTATTTTTTTCACTTACAGAGTCATTTCTAAAAACGCAAATTTTTCAGGACAAAACCAAAAAGGAAGTCAGTTATGGAACTAAAAAACTTTTTTTGTGATCCTGAAAAATGGGTTTCCAGAGACGTATCTATAGAGCTATTTAATTTCATTTATTTCTTGTGATTGAACATAGTAAAGCAAAGTTAAGGATTTCTACATCAAGTTCAATTATGTTCGAATACTTTTCAATTATACTTTTTTATTATTCAAGCTATAATTGTGTTTCAACTCGTTATCCTGATATCTCAGAGCTTGCTTGTGTTCAATCCGTTCAATACAGACAATCTATACTTATATTAAAAGGTATACCATTTACCAGATTTAGTATAAAGAAAAGTCAACAACATTTATTGCATAACTATTTCCGTATTATACAATCTATACTTATATAAAAGAAGATTCTATTTACTACATTTACGATCCAGATAAGTCAAGTGTATTAAATGTCATTACTATTTTTGTATTATAATATTTTATTTATTTATTTAATTTATTTATTTATTTTATTTTAAAAAGGTAAGTATAATAAAAAAAATTTAATAATAAAAAAATTAAATACCAAATAAAAATGTACACTTGACTTATTTGATTATATTTGGTATTTGATTATACCAAATATTTTCCTATATAGTATATATATTAAATACTTACTAAAGTATTTATTTGTTTTATTTGTCAAAGTTAAGTATAGATTTATTTATATTATCAAATCATAAAAAAATATTAAATTCATATTGTAAAAAAAAAATTATATAATTTTTTAACAATTCTACTACACTATTTAACAATATTTCTTTTTAATTATATAATAAAATAATAATTAAATATAATATGGTGAACAACAATAAGTAAAACTGTTACTTTCTCTTATATCAAGGGATAAATTTATATGCTAAAATTAAATTTTTATTAGTATAAATGTTTAGTGAGATAATATATTAATTATTTTACAACTAGCCCTAATATGATCATATTTAATATTTTAAAAGATGTAGAAAAAAAACTTATAATAACTCTATTGTTTTTTAGACTTAAATGTTGATTAAAAGAGGTAAAAATTCCTAATTTTTTAGACTTAAACGTTGATTAACACCATAGATTGAGAGTTTATATTTAGTAAAATTCTTAATTGTAATAAAAAAATTAATTTTTGCTATATTTTAGAATATCTTTAAATTCATTATAAAAAAAAAACTACAATGAAAAAAGCAAGTCAGCTATATATATATCGATTTGTTGTATTTCTCAAATCACATTCACAATTTAGCTACAAGGAAAGAAAACTCATTGATTAAAATATTATTAATGTACAAGAGACTTTAAGACTCCACTTGAATATTATAAAACTTTTATTGAACATTATACAATTTTCTTGCGTATTATAAACTTTTATTGAATATTGCATCTTATAATATAATATTCTCTAAATAAATATATCTCGTGCTTTGCACGGGTCACATATTATATATATCCGTACATTTTTCTTTATTTATGTATATAATTATAAGTCTGGATAAATAGCCTTAAAATTATGCATCCCGTGCATCGCACGGGCTCCGTACTAGTTATATACAAATTATTTTCCCTTGAAGAATTGACAATTGTAAACACATTAATTGTCACTATTTACCAAATTTTTCTCCGAGTGTTTTGTCCTCACTCGCACCCTCTTGCCACGCTATCTTGGAATTCACTCCCAAATTTACCACAAAGGTAACTAGGCAAGTGTACTTTAACTACAGCTTACAATGCTCTTTCGTGGCCAAACTACGTACAATGCAACAAATATGAAATTTGAATCCCACCATTTCTTTATGCAAATATATATGAGCAATTAAATATGTATGAGACAACTTAATCATTAGTGGATGTATCATTTTTTTAACAAATATGTATATATATATATACATATACTATAAATTATTCTATTTTTGATTATATGGGTTTATTGTACCAAATTCCCTTGTATTATATGAAATCTGCGAGTTTTCCCCTGATACTTCAAAAATTGCGTCAAATCCCTTTGTATTTAATATCTGCATGCATACTCGCCCTTCGATGTTAACGCCGTTACTTTAGTGCTGACGGAGTTACTTTTTTGTCGAATTTACCATTCCACCTTTACATTATCAATGAATTTACTATTACGCCATTATTGTCAAATATGTTGACTTAAAAATAAAGTATGAAGGGTGGGGATTGAACCCATGACCTTTGGGTGGTAAAAGTGAATTCCCCACCAACTGAACTACTAGTCATTTAAGTATAAATGTGATTTCATATATATATATATATATAATGCTGGACGAAAATAATGTAATAAATAAATATATTCTAAATTATAAATAATATAATGATTGCATAAGTATTATTCTATATTATAAATAATAAAACGATTCATTAAATATATATCAAATTAAAAATAATAAATGAGTGAATAAATTGATTCTACATTATAAATAATATAATAATTTAGTATGTAGATTTTGTAGTAATTGAATAAATAGATTCAAAATTATAAATAATATAAAAATTAAGTAAATATAATCTAAATTATAAGTAATAAATAATTAAGTAAATAGATCATATAAGATAAATAATATAATGATAATTAAAAATTATAAATAATATAATAATTCAGTATATATATTTTATAATAATGGAGTAAATATATTCTATATTATAAAAAATATAATAATGGAATAAATTATATTTTATTCTAATTTAATTTTTATTTTATTTTATCTTAATTATATTTCCTTATAGTTACTTCTTTTTTTATTATTTTATTTTTTGTTTTGATTAAGTTTTTCTCTGTGTTGTTGTTCTAAATAAAAGTGGTGCTAGGTATGTTCCACAAAATGATGGTGGCGCAATGGTTGGAAGCTCTGCTATGATATTACTTCAATTCAAAAACGTATATTTAAATTTTATATTAAATTTTATTTCATATTTATATTTTTATTTATTTAAATGAAATTATCATTTTATTATTTATTAAGTAGTAATATATTTATTATTTTCAAATTTCACATTTAATTTCATTTACTTTATTTTTTATTTTATTTATTTTATTTTAATTATATTTTTTTATAACTACTTTAGTTTGTGATTACTTTATTTTTTATTTTTTTGTTTAAATAAAATTATTAGTTTATTATTATATTAATTAGTAATATCAGGGGTAAAACAGTAATTTTCATCACTTTGAGGTGAAAAAATAAAGAAAAAGTCGCACAGCACGCGCGTGCACGCCATTTCCGTCATTTTAGACGGTTTAGGGTGTTTCGCGCATGCAAAACCTTAATAAAAGGAGGTGTGATGCAATTTTTAAAATATCAGGGGAAAACGTGCAGATTTCGTATAATACAGTGGGATCATGTATATTTTACCCTTGTTTATATTCGTTTAATGATTATAACTTTCAATTTGAAACTTTATAAAAAGTATTACTGAATAACCATTAAATCTCTAACATTAGCCTTGTCATATAGTTTATCCTTTCAAGAAAACAAAATTAAAAGAAGCGTTGAGATGAATTTACGGTAGTGAGAGTTTTGGCCACGCACGAATTAAAATCAGGCTGCTGACACACCTATGATTTAAAGCATGGGAATAATGTGAAGCCATTTAACTCTCTGCACATCTCTTTTCCTTTTTTTTTTTTTTTTTTAACTCATTAATATCCCATACTAAGTAAGAAATGGTATAAATATATAGTATTGTACATAGGAGTGTACATAACACTCACATTGAGTGGATCTTACTAAAAATAAAAATCAAGTGGACCTCACTCTACGTGAGTATTATGCATGTACACCTCTATTATGTACTTCAATAAGAGTAATTCATTCTTTCCAAGAATATAGATATACATATATATGTATAGTGTCCTACAATAAATACATTTTTTGACACATGTCAATACATTAATTAATGGATGGCTCCATAAGAAAATTATTCGATGACTCTAGAGGAGAATTTCTGGTATATAGTGTATATATATATATATTGATTTTAGTGACCCAACTTCAACTAATTGCAATTAATTCCAGGTCCTTCACATGCCTTGATGCGTATTCTATTCTGAATATTTATCGTTTTAGAAGAAACAAATATAGATATATAGATATATCAAACATGTCAATATTTGAAAAGGAGCTTATTGTTGTGCAGTTGCAAATGCCAATTGGGAACAAGAGCATTCAATACTAAAATTGATGACTCATGACCCTATTTAAGTTTTATCTAATAATTGAGAGACCCTTTCCGTTATCCCCTTTCGAGCTGTCTCCTCTTCACGAGTCAATCACCTATCAATCCCCAATACTAAAATTGAGAGTTATGGCAATGGGAATATGAAAAACACATGTATTATTTAGTTTGATATCTTTGATTGAATAGTAATATGATACTCATAACTATGAAATAGATTGGACATGTGGCATTAGTCATATTGTGAAGCATCGGTTTGTTTAGTAGATTTGACAGTCAATTTTCATATTAGTTTTAATTCATTTCTTTATCAGACAATGTTCAGCTGAAGTTGGTGTTGGTGCCAATTTCACCTCAATTATAAAAATAAAAATACATCAAATCAATAATTACAAAAGTACAACAATACAAAAACACAAATGACAATTTGGCCAGAAAAAAATGTCAATATGGTAGAAAAATATCAATCTGGCTAAACAAGTATTAATCTGCTAATAAAGTGTCGATCTGCCACAAAGATGTTGATCTGACTAGAGAAGTAGTAAAGGCATGTCCACTGTAGACCTGGGGACACTTGTACTCATACATGTAACCAATGTCTTCAAAAAATTGACATGTGTACTTTCAAGTTTATTATGAAAGCTACATATTTATGTAAATAAAGCGAGAAGAGGCTCAATCAAGAGGACACTTTAAGCACTTACATAAAAAATTGTACAAAGTCCNNCATATTATTCTTCAAAAGATCACTATTAAATTAAGCACTTAAAATTATTATAATTTACATATTCTTTGTTATGTTGGTAAAAATGACTATTAAATTAGCGTTAGAAGGAGGGTCACCATTTAGTGTTACATCCCTTTTTCATATTTGTATCTCTCTATTTCAATACTTTATTATAAACATCCCCAAAATTTTATTTCCCTACTCTAAGAAATTGCTACAGTAATTATGCTATAATAATTACACCAAGGAGTCCAACGAAGACCTTGGCGGTGATACAACTACTATAACCATTCACTTTAACATAATTTTCATACGTATACCATCATAAAATAAATGGCTGTATAGCCACCATCGAAAGACAACAAATTCAATGCTACCCATGTGGGCATTGCCAACATGAATTTTTTACCATTGATATATACATAAATACACACACACACATATGGGTGTGTGTGAAATCAATGGTAAAAAACTCCATGTGGGCAGTGCCCACATGAGTAGCATCAAATTTCCTCGGAAAGACCTATAATCTTGAAGTGACGTTTTTTTTTTTTTTTCNAGAAACAAATTAATAATAAAACAAACAAACTATAAACTAAAGTCCTTCCCGACTACCAATTAACCACCATCTGAGCCCGCTAATCGAAGTCAGACACACAAAGAAGAACGCTACCACGTCCCAAACATTACAGAAATTCCCAACTCCGCAAGATAAAGGCTATCTAGATCTTCCACTATCGAACTAGATCTATCCTTCAAAGTGGCAAAAAACTAGACGACAATCGGACAAGAAAGGGCCGCCATCATATCCCCTCAACTAAGATAACCCGGCTCTCGGCCAACAAAAAAATAGAGGAACCCAAGATTGGTCCATCACCTATGTTGAACAATCTCGATCGAAATCTTGTAGGCACGAAATGTGTAGGAGCGCCGGCGCTATCGCCGACAACAATTAGGCTGGAGCGGGTAACTGTGGAGGCGGAGAGGTGGTCGAGATTTGCTCTTTTTTTTTTTCTTTTTTTCCTATTTTTGAGTCCTTCCGAAACCGTGCGTCTTCCAGTCTTTTAGATCCGAAGCTTTTCGAGAAAATCACTAGTTAGAAAACCCAACAGCCGTAACAATAAAAATTGAAACCCCAAGCAGCAGTCCCAAAAAGAAAACAAAACTCACACTACTGTGCATAGAAAATCGAAGCAAAAATCGCAAATCAGATCCAAGAAACCCTGAATGAAAGGTTACAGAGGACACATGTCTTCATCAGTGTCATAGAAGTTGCTAAGCGCTCGACTAGTGCCAACGCCTAAGCGGCGCCTAGAAATCAAGATTAAATATCTTATTTTTTATTTATTTTCACTACCTACAAAATAAAATTATCTCAACTTATATAAATCAATGCACATATATCCAAATAATAATATTAATATATTATAAAGAAAACATGATAACAAATAATGTAATTAATGTTTAAAAAAAGAAAAATAAAAAAAATGAAAATTTGCTGTCGAGCCCACCTAGGCGCCGCCCAACTGTCGAGCCTGCCTAGACGCCGTTTAACCAATTTTTCAGCCAATTCGTGCAAATTGGAGGCGACCGCCTAGACCAATTTTTAATGCACTCGTCTTCATGCATGTAATCATTGTTCTAAAAATTGACATGTGTACTTTCTAGACTGTAATGAAAGCTATATGACTTTGTAAATAAAGATAGAAGATGTTCGGTCAAAAGGGCAATTTAAGCACTTAAAAAAAAAAAATCTTATGGAGCCTAAAAAACAAGACTGAATATTATTCTTCCAAGATTGTCATAAAAAATATAAAGAATATAGTGTTTAATTCTCTACATCTCTCATTATTATATTTTGCATATTATTTACTTTTTTGGTCACCTATCAACCATTTGATTTTATGGGAAAAGGGCACAAGTTCAACTAGAAATGAAAGGGTGATGTGTGCTACTCCCATGATAAGCTCGAACGACCTTTAAATAAAAGGGTATGACGGATGTCAGAGTCCTGGCACAACCCATACTCTAGTATATATACTCACAAGGTATGCAGTATTTAATAACTTAATCTAGATATTTTTGAGATATTCCCTTCTATAGATTATATATCTATCAAGTGTTTAGAAAACAGGCATAAATAAATAAACAGTGTGGAACTCAAGAGAAATGAAGTATATTTTGAGCTTTGGGGAGTGCAGAGGATATGGGGAATGGGGGAATCTATTACACAACTTTATTTAAATTCAATGAAATAGAATTCCCGTCGTTATATTTAATTTGCAGGATGATGAGTAGTATCAAATCCATTTTTAATATTGGACCTTAGTCGACGGTTCCCCCGCTATGTTCTTCCAATTAATGTCGACCAAGTAGATGTTGTAATTACAGTTTCTTTTAAAAAAAAAATAAAAAATTAAACCAATGTGATTATTCATAATAATTTTTTCATCTATATCAAATGCATTGATGATATATAATATCTAACAATTATTCTAATCATCTATGCTAGAATAACTGAAAGACAACATTTGGATCCAACAAAATAAATTCATAGTATTAAAAAACTAATCAATAATGAAGTGTATACATTCATAGAAACACATACAAAATGGATTATTTAACTTATCACAAATCAGCAACACCAAATTCAAAATAGTTATCATACATCAATCATCAGCTATCAATAGTACATCCTGAAAAACTCAACCAATTAATATGTTGGACCAATAATAATAATAATAATAATAATAGAATGCTGACTCAAGCTATAAGAAAGAAGAAAGATTTGAAAGGTAAGGAGTATAAAGTAGTCCACTCAGATGCTCGGTGAACCCGCCAGCCCCTTGACCCTGGCTCCTATCACGAGCATCTAGAAACTTAACTCCTTTTGTGACCAAATAATAGTGAAAAAGCAAAAATATATCCCCAAAATCATGATACAAAGTTGTATAATTACTTTAGTTAGTTAGGTTAACAAATATTTCAACTTCATCACATGCCATGTTTGACATCAATGACACACCAACACATTGTGCTCATGCAAATTACCTTTAAGTTGAATAAAGTCGTGTAATAAGTTAATTAAATTGTGGGACCTTAATTAATTGCATCGCCTACTTGTTTTCATTCTTTTTTCTCCCGATATCTACCAGATGATACTCCAAGAGGGTTAAACTAACCTTATCTTGACATTTGCCTAATATTGTTAGTTAAATCCGTTTGATATCATTGGTGTAGAAAGTAAAAGCTTTTCTTGACTGCTTGCCTAGCGTTCGGTGTGCATACTTTAATTTGATTAATATTTTTCGCTTAATTGTTTTGTTTACTGTAACAATGAATTTTATTTGAGCTCCTTCAATCGTGCTAAATTTGTAACAATAAATTTTATAAAAAAAATCATAAAATTTTTGTACAACTTAATTTTATTTCGATCAAACGATATAGCGAGTACAATCTCTATTTATCTCATCTGATCTTCTTTTCTTGGATTTAGGCTTGGAATCTTAAGAGATGGATTTGGCGACTGGATCTCCTTCAGCATTGATCTGAGTTTTTTCTAACTTTAATAGCAAAATATTCAATTCTTATGACTAAAAATGCCACTAGATCAAACCAACATGATTAAAATTGCAATTTTTTTCAAAATAAATTGTGGGCTACTTCTCGGAAATAAACACTCTTCATCTACTTTAAAATTTTTATGGCTGTTTTGTTACAGCATAGGAGTAATCCCACAATTACCTACTTTTATTCTTTGATAATGCATTTTTAAAAGATCCATTTTAGAACATAATAACTGGTCAGTTTAAGGGGATGTTTGGTTCAAGTAAGGGAAAGGGAGAAGAGGGATTTTAATGGAAGGGAGATGAGGGGAGGGAGGTGATGAAAAATAATTTTACCTTGTTTGGAGAGATTTTGTAGGAGGCGAGTGGAGGGAAAATGGTAAACCTTCTTTGGTTAGAAAAATGGAAAGGAACGAAAATATTATAAAAATAACAGTTATACTTTAATGATGTAAGAAATAAAAAAATAAAATAATTTCATAATAAGGTCAAAAGAGTAATTTTAATGTTAAAAATTTTCTCTCCTCTCCAAATTCCCCCACTTTTGGAGGGGAGAAGTTTTTCCCTTGGAGGAGAGATTTGAAGGGAAAATCCTAATTTCTTCCTTTACAAAAAATTGAACCAAACAAGAGAAAATTAAAAAATTCCTTCATCTCCGTTCCCCTCCCCTCAGTTTCTCCCGAACCAAACACTGCAAAAGGGCGTGACGGTTCTCATTCTTATATTTGTTTTCTACAATTCTCTACTCCTCCTACTTATTTTCCTTCTTTTTCAAACAGGCAGAAGCGTGAAAAGCAATCCAGTGGTTTTATGCTCTAAAGCGGTTGTACTGAATATTTCGAAGATGCTTAAGGACGCGGTTGCCGAATGTAAATTGTCCAATCACTCGGGTCCGAAATTGAGATGTTTGTAGATTTGAGAAACCGAGTAGGATTTTGTATGCGATTCATGTGTGTTGCTGAAACTAGGAAAAAGATAAAGGAAAAAAAATTAGAAATTGGCTAACTTTGGAAAGTAAAGAGATGATGGAATGAGAAAGAAGAAGATAAATTGGGGAAGAAATTGGGACATTGTGTTTGTGTCTACGTACTGTGAATTTGATAAGCTGCGAATTTTATATGTTGTGAACTTGAGACGGAATAGTTCTAAGAGAGAAGAAATGGAATATTCTAGAAGAGAATAAAGCAAAAAAAATTTGTGCATGAATTGTATATAATTCTTGTAGTATTCTAAGGGGTCATTTACTTTGCATGATGGGATATGACAAAATTATCCCAACAACTTTACAGCTCACCAATCAGTCCTTCGTTTACTTTTGTGGTTGGGATTTGAATAACTAAATCCCATCTTTACTTTGATGGATTAATTGACAAGATAAATAAGCAAAATACTAAGTTACTCTTATTTCTGTACCAAAATCGAATTCATCTTCTACCTGCCTTCACTCTCCGCCTCTAAGCCCTAAATCGTCCCTCTCCGCTTTTCAGCCCTAAATCGCCGTGAAGAACTGCGCGACAAGAGATACGAGCTACGTTGCTCCCGACGAGAAGCCGAAAGTTCCTGAATTCGCCCGCAGACGACATTCTCCCGACACCCAATAGGTAAACACTGGCTTTTCGATTTTTTCCTTTTTTGTGTAATTGAAAATTCGAGCTTACCTTCCAATCGACGGAGAGCACGAGGGTATCGGAGTTGTGTGTTTCCTTTTTGGTGATTTAGTATAATTTTTTTTTCCCCAATACTGCTTCTATTTCCCAAAAGTCGAGTTCTCGTTTGCCCTGCTAAAGTGGAAATCGTTCGAACCCTAGCTGTCCCAACCCAAAAATCGGCGACGAGAACCTCATAAACACGGATACGACTCCGCCAATTGACCATCCTGCGGTTGGTTTAATTATTTTAAATTTCTGACAATGTTGAGATTCTACTGATTGTGTACTGTGTTACTATTTTTCATGTATGATGCTAATTATGAAGATATGCCACACTTTAATCGACATTTTTTATTACTGTTGGGTCTTTGTTGGTGTGTTTTAATGTCCGAGCTTCGTCTTCTGTCTTGGGTACGGGTTTACCTATCATAATTTGTACCACAAAATCGTATTGTGTATGTGTTGCTAGAGATTATGTGTGTTGATGGTATGAAGTTCAAAGGGTTGTATGTGTTGGTAGCCTTTAATCCAGGATTGATATGATTCTTGACTCTTACCATTGAACAGTTCTATGTTCACCATTTGTGTATGCGCAATGGCTTCACAACATTCTATGTGCTTGGTCAATGAGTTTGTCATATTGTATGAACTTTGTTATAAAAACCTTTTGGCCAAATACAATTGTTTGATTGATTGTGTTTGTGGGAAATGGTGGAATTAGTTATGTTTTGGGCTGTAGCCATTGAACCTCGGAGGAATCTATTTATTTACTTTGTTGTGTTAATGCTCGTAGAAACAGAAATATAGTCACTAGCTTTATTTAATTAGATTAATTCCCTACATGTTTGCCCATGCTCATTTAACTACGCATGTAAGTTTTATTTGTTTCAAGTTATGTTGAGGCTCCAAAACATTTTCGATATTTATTGTTCCAGTTTTTTTTTTTTAATGTGACTGTTGCTATTTTGGATTACTATACCATTACTATCTTATTCTTCTCTTCAGGCAAGCAACATGTCAAATACTTCTCACACGAGTTCAACCAATCGATATAACAGGGCCTATACCCCGTTTGAGGTTAGGCTGTGTGAACATGACGAAGAAGCCATTGTGTTGACATCAATGACACCTGAAAACCCAGCCCGAAGGTTCTTGAAATGCCCTCGCCGGAAGGTAAAGTTTTTATAGTTGACTGGCATGTTTAATGTGTTTTGAAGTAGTTGTTTTTTATCCGTACATGAAGTTTTGCCTCTGATTTATGTTCATTGTTCACAGCCCGAACCGCCTTGTCGCCTATTTGAGTGGATTGATCCCGAGTTGCTGCCGTTCCAAAAGGGTTGTTTCAACAAGCTGAAGGCTGAAAAGGATAGGCTGAACGAGCAACTAATGTGCAAAAATATAATGGAGAAATTGCTATCGGAGAAGTTGGAGTTAAAGGCCACCGAGATCAAAGCACTGGAAGAGGCGAATATTCGGATGATGACTGATTTGGAGATTGCAGCAACAGAAAAAGTTGAACTACAGTCGAGACTTGATGATGTTGTACGTCAAGCTCGAAAGTTGGAGAAGAAGGTCACATTCATGAAATGTACCTTTTGGTTCATCGTTTTTGTTGTTTCACTCTTTTGTTTCTTTAAGTAAGCTTGTGTAGAATTAAACATGTTGATGTTTAATGGTAGTCTATTTTGGTTTTGAAAAACATAAGTATGTTTTCTAAACAACTATGTTCTATTAATGTGGCAGATGGTCATTGCATGGACCCTTTAGTTGGGTAAACCTTGCACTATGATTTATATTCCCATTATGTGTTTTCGTATGACGTGCTATGACAGCTCATGGTGGCAGGTCTATAGGTAGGCTGAAGCTTGCTTTTCTTTAAAGCTGAGTTGATTTGACTTCACCACCATGTTGAACATCATGTGTACATGTCAGGGATGCTAAAAATAATTGACACCCGTATCAGTGAGGTTTATACATATCTAATTTGGCATGCTAAAATTGAAGATATGTTGCATCTCGTAACATATAAAATAAATTTTGACCATTCACGTTAAATTATTTGTTTTTATCACAGTAAAAATGACATGATATGACAACACCTGCATAGATGATACAATCTATGTCTACAACATTGTTCATCTTTTCTGCAAAGGTGACAGGCTATGCCAACTCATGCTACGATAATGGTCAATGGTTATGTGTTTTCTTTAAATAAGTCCTTATCATATTCTCCAATTTAAATAAATTACATGCATTATTGGTCCTGTGGCTTTAAATTTATTTGCATTATTGGTACTGTTGAAAGAGCATGCGCACATCACCTAAGAGACCATCAAATGCATTGTCTCGTCATCTTTTTCGTCAAAAAAAATAGATTCCAAGGGACAGACTATGACAATTCACTAAAAAAAATTCCAAGGGACAGACTATGACAATTCACTACACATGACTAGAGGTAGCTTTAAGCTAATTCTGCAAATCCGACATGATTAGACAACACTAGCATGAAGACCAAAAATCTTGCCTTACACCCTCGAATGCATGATTGATCTTGGTGCCCGAAAGTTTTGCTATTTAAACACCATAATGTAATACATGTATTCCACAACCATAGCAGTAAGTAGGCAAATATTACTGAACTGTTATTAAAACTTGAACAATTTTCTACTTCATAAAATTGCGATGGCTCCTAATTTTGGTTTTGTGCAGGCAGACTATCTGTACGACCTAAATTGGACGCCAAAGTTTGATGACTTTCTTATCAACTACTTACTTGAAGATAAGCTATGTGGTATCTTTGTTCCTAATGCAGATAATACTGAGTCCATACTTGGTGCTACGGGAGCATTCAATGCGTGGTTTAGCAAGAGTTTCATGATAGAGTACATCGGAACAAGCGTTGGAGTTTTGGAGAAACGACATGATGTTTTCACGGCTCTGAAAGACAAGGCTGGTGTTCAATACGATGTCGGCCATAACAAGTACCATGCTTCGGGCAGCACTTGGGATGAAATGCTAAGGGTGAGTTTTGTCGAAAATAAATGCGTTTTCATTTGTTATACCAACAAGTACAATAATGTATATTTATTTTTTCCCCAACGTAGTGGGATGACTTTTCCCTGGCGTACATGACGGAAGGTGATCCACATCATAACAAACTTGTGGAGTTGTTTCACGAGGAGCCACCGTACGTAAATCCTTTGCAGTGGTGTATCATTTCTGACAGCGACGACGAAGGCAAGAAGAAGGGTAGTAAGGGGCGTGGCAAAAGTGTTGAAGTTATCGATGTGGAGGAGTACCCTCCAAACCGTCTGCCACCGAGTAGGTTAGTTCCCTACCCCGTTCGAACTGACATCCCCCGTAAGAAACAACCACCGCGTCCGACCTTTTATTTGAGTAGCAGTTCAAAGGGCCCAAAAAAGAAGCAATCCATACACAGTCAAACCGGGTCAACTGATGGCTCTGTGAACCAACCCACAAACGACAACTCCTCTCACGGTGCACATGAAGCTGAGGAAAATTCTGTATCTACTGCATGTTTCGCCACTCCTATGGACTACGCGCATGATTGGCCATGGAATTAGCTTCGTCACTATATATTTCCCTTCTATGTTTGTTCTTGTTTCGGTGGTGTATTTTTAATGTTAGTTGTGCTTGGTTGTTTGTTTAAGTGTCTTTACTATGTTTGTTATTGTTTCGGTGTTGTACCTGTGTGTCACTTCATGTTCCTAGTTGTCTGTTACATAGTCGTTCCATTGACAAGTTGTACCCGTTGTTGTTCCATTGACAAGAAGTTTGTAATGCTATTTGTGGTTGGTGGTTTGTTCCATTGTTTCGTCATTGTACCCGTAAAGATTCATTCACAAGATGATATAAACAATAAAAATTGTCCTAATAAACATAACAATTCGTTAACACAAAAGTGTTAAATAATGTCACATCAAAAGACCATAAGGACAGAACAAAAAGTGTTTAAATGTTTGTCGTTCAGATACATGCTACACAGAAATTTTTACCACTCTAAACCGGGGATACCTAAACGGAATAAGTGTAAAGACCCACTCCGAATCCTCCACAATGCCATTTTCTTCAAAGAATTGGCGCATATCGCCATCCTTCAGCCGCCTCTTACCATGATTCCGGTCGATAGACATCGAATATTTGTCCCCCCTGAACATAAGCACAGCAATGTCTATCTCCGGAACCTGGCCTTCAATATGTGCGTTCCAGAACTGCATTGGTATTGGTTTCGCAACAACAAGAAAAAAAAATACTAAAATACATAACATTTTATTAATAAATATGCAAGAACAATGTATACAAAAAAATATGATGCATATTTTATTAATAAATATGCAAGAACAATGTATAAGAAAAAAAAATTAAATTACATAATATTTTATTAATAAATATGCAATCACTTACCAGTTTTTTTCTATTTTTATGCTAAACCGGTGCTGTGGAGGCCTCTCAATATCATTAGCCGTGTAGACCTTGACATTGAATGTTCGGAAATCATCTCGTTCAAAATAGAGGTAATACTCGTTACGTATATCCTCTGATTGAACGTAATACTGCCACCCATTGGCAAAATGCAAAAAAGTCCGCGGATCGTAATCGACCCCAGACGGAAGCCTGTACATTTCCATTGGGTAGCGACGGCCTTCAACAGTTATGAGAGTAACGGGAAAAGGCATCGCATGTCGCCCAAAATAAAGTTCCGCAACGCTTATGTCCTAAGAAATTGATAATGTCATGTTTATAAAACGTAAGAATTAAAAAAATTTATCCACATTTTATTATTTGTATATCTTTATTGATATTTTTATTTTCCCTTTTCTTTGGGTTCTACATACATAAAAATGTACCATATCATACCGTGGCCCAGACTGTTACCCTTACTTGAATACTAATGTGCTTGAATATTGCTTGAATGCTCGAAGTGAGTATGTTGAACTTACCAGTGTGGGTTGGTTTGGCATGTCCATAGGTACGTAGAAACACCCCCATGGCGGATCGTCCCTATAGATAGACATGTTGAACCTGCAACAATCGATTATAACATAATATAACAACGATAACCAATATGACCAACAAGGATAACCCATATTTTATGCTAACCGTGGAATGCAAAAGACGTTCACCATTACTCATACAACGTACGATTCAAAAACATGTTCACAATTATAAGAAACACAACACATACTTTTGTTCTAAAAAAAAAACACAAAACCACGCAATAAAAGTTCATACAATTCACATAACAAAACGAAACACGACAATTCTCCATCACAAACACTACCCCCGACCATCGCGCATCACCCTCACCATGAGCGCCCTATCGTCTAGCCCCAAGCCCATGAACATAGCAAGCTCCCTCGATTGTTGCACAAACGGAGGCCTATAACCATTCGCTCCTCCCCTGATAGAAAGTGGAAAACACGAAGCGCATCCATTACTTCTCTCATCTGCGCCTGTGTCGCCTGAGTCTGTGCCGCTTGCTCGTTCGCCATTCTGGCAGCGAAATCAGCCAACCTGCCATCCGTGTTTAGGGAGAATGTTTCCATTACATCGATGAAACGGTCGTCCATCAAGTTAGAGGACCTCCGTTTGGTGCCTCTCGTCCTTCCCCCTCTAGTGGAGCTACCCTCAGACGCGGTACCCGACGACTGACCGACGTCATTCCCCGGGCCACCATCACATGGTGTGGGCTGCGTGGTTTGCGATGGGATCTCATCGTCCTCTTTGTTCGGGGGGTCCTGCTGCACATCTTCAGCCGCGTCTGCGAAAGTCTGTGCCTCATTACCAGAGGCTCTATCTTTCCCAAAGATTACCTCCCAATCGTTGAAGTGGGGGAAAGACTTGTTCCTCAGTCCTTTCGCATGAGGATCAACCTATTGGTCATGTATTTGGTAGCAAAATATGTAATGAGGAAATGTAAATGTTTAGAAATATATAGACGACGCAAGAGTTGGTTTTATACGTAAAAGCAAACCTTTAGCCATGCAGTCCACTTCTCATCGTCACAGAAGAAGCTTTTGGAGATATCATTCCATCCCATACCCGAGTTATTTAATTTTATGTTGGCCAGGCTCGCATAAGATTTCTTCCAAACATGCATTTTGGAAGTTACGTGCGGGTCAGCACAAATTTGACATTCAGGATGAAATTTCTTCATCTTTTTTTCCAACTGAAATGCGTAGCCCGTTCTAAAGCCATTTTCCGATTTCCAACCCTCGACTACAATCTTCTTAAGAGCATTAATTAGGGCACCCTCTTCTTGCGATGTCCAAACACGGCGTTTTGAGGTGGAGCCGGTCTCTTTCCCGGTATCCGCTGTAAATGATGGTTCCATAGCAAATATCCTGTAGCGACAATAATGTTGTAGCAACTTTTTTTTCGGTAATAAAGAATTTTCAAATAAAGCTATATAAAAAGTGTCGTAAAACAAAATAGCATACTACACAAACACAAGAATATGTAATGTCGATAATCAACATAACAACATACTCAACAACCTTGATATTGTATAATAAAAAAATATTTAATATAAGAACATTTTTCACCATTACTTCGTATGCGAAGATTCTTATAATACATAGAGGTAGCAAAAATATGTTTGTTTATCCATTAGAGTACACCGCCCTACCATTCTGTGAACATTTGTTGGGCTAAGAGATCGCGCTTCTGGTTCCATTCGTGACTGCATTCAACTTGATCTATGTAGTCATCGTCAGACGTTGGGTTCGAAGGTACCGGGAATTCTGGAATCTCATTCTCTATGGGGTCTTCGGGCATTATTTTACGTATAAAATTGTGAATAAGCGCGCACGCCATGATAATGCGATTTTGGGTCCGAATGGGGTAAAAAGAGTTACTCCTAAGAATTGCCCATCGCATTTTTAGAATGCCAAAAGCACGTTCAATCGCGTTTCTAGCTTTGGCGTTGCGAAGGTTGTAGAGTTCTCTAAAGTTTTGTGGAGCGCGGGACCCTGTACCCCATTTGTCTAAGTGATATCTAACACCCCTATATGGTGCTAGAAAGCCAGGACCATTAGTGTAACCACCATCCACCAAATAATAGTTTTCTGCGTTATAAACGATTGTGTTATGTTTGATTTAGTGTTTTACGGGTGGGTTCTGTTTACAAAGTTTATACTATAAATAGGAAAAATACCGTTTGGGACTCAAAGAGAATTTTCCCTAGTGATTGCATCTCTCAGTACTCGATTATCTGCAGCAGACCACTCCCAGCCACAAAGCATGTACACGAAGTTCATATTTCTATCGCACACCCCAAGTACATTAACTGTTACTTGACCCTTTCGATTCCTATATCTTCCCCTATCTTTCGACGAGACTCGAACGTTAATGTATGTACCATCTAGTGCTCCTAGACACCCCTAACCAAGGAAAAAAAATGGTATTAGTTTGGAAGAAGTAGAGAAGAAAATTTTGACTGAGCGTTGTTAAGGGTCTTGTGTTGTAGGCTACCTTGAACCATTTCCACCATTCATCTGAACAGTCATCCTCAATTAGCTGAGGTTTCGCGGCTAGAACGGTGTAAAGGCGGATTACCGCATCAAGTACACGATTAAAGTACTTGCTTACAGTTCTACCTGATCTCGTAAAATCAAATTTCAAGGTGACATTCTTCTTGTGATGTGCGAGGATTGAAAGAAACATAGCAACTAGTTCACTCGGTGCAACGTTTCTAGATTGAACAAGACCCCCTAAATTTTCAAGGAGGAAACAAAGGCGACCAAAACAGTTTCTATCCATACGGAGGTTTTCAAGGCAAGTGGTGTCGCTGACGTCGACTAGCCTTTGCATGTGACTCACTTGAAGGGGCACTCTATCCCTCAATCGGTATGTTAGTCCGCTAGTCAACGAACGTCGACGGCGGCGAGGGAGTATGAACTTTTGGTAGTAGTAATTAGCTACTATGAAAAAAAAAATGAGCACCAAGAACAATCTCTTCCAGAAGAGTGAGAATTAGTAATTTGTCTCGCACGTTATCCATCTACAAAGATTGAAAAACATACGGACTTCACCCATTCAATGATCTTAATGTTGAACTCTGCGGGCATTTGGAAAATATAAGACATCTCAAATGGTGTGAACATGAGCATGGAAAATTCATTTACTTTTGTTAAACTGGGTTCATATTTCCTTGCCATGTGTGTCAACTCCGTGTAAGTAGTAGACATTATGCAGAAAAGAAGTGTTGAATTTTATTCACATAATATTTTTAACACCCCACAGTTCCTAGCATCAACTAATTTAGTCTCCAAAAAAGTAACCTCTGAGCACATTCTCAACATAATGTACAGCCACACAATTCAGGACAAAAACATAGCAATGCGTTGAACACAAAACCGAACAATGCATAATAAACCACAAAAGAAGCAGGAATAGTTCCACTAACAAAAAAAATTGATTTCAAACATGGAAACTGAAGCTGAAAGCTGAAAGCATGATTTGTAACATGGAAGCTGAAGCTGAAAGCTGAAACTGGAAACTAAAAAAATCAGATTTGAAAGCATGATTTGAAACTGAAAGCATGATTTTCAAACTGAAACTGAAAGATTGATTTCAAACCACATAACAAAAAAAATCAGATTTGAAACTGAAAGCATGATTTTGAAACTGAAACTGAAAGCATGATTTCAAACCACATAACAACTTGAAGCATTTGAAACTGAAACTGAGACCAAGTAAATCTGACAATGAAGCACATTTGCACCCAATACATTAGCATTTAATACATTACCATTTCAGAGGAATATTTAAATGATATTAGTGAATTTAGGTACATCCTCCCGAATAATGATGGTGCTCATATGAGTAACAAACACAAGTTAAAGAAATGAAGTACATAACACAGCCTAACAAATTCAAGCAAATCAGCAATCCAGAACCTTAACTCATATGACATGTACAAATGACAACTGTGATAGACATATAACAGATTCAAAGCAAACAAACACATAGCCTAGCAAATTTCAGTCTATTATTAATGTACAGGCATGCAACCTTGACCTTTATTGCTAAAAATGAACACATTTTCAACATAGGAAATTAAGCACACTAACCACATTTACAACATACACATTAGCATGCAAAATACATCATGGTTCCATTTCAGAGGCATATTTTTAAATCATCTCAGTGAATTCAGCCACCTCCTCATGATGTTGGTGCTCATTCGAATAACAAACACAAGTTAAACAAATGAATTACATAGCACAGCCTATCGAATGCAAGCAAATCAGCAATCCAACAACTTAACTCATATGTCATGTTCAAATGACAACTGTCAGGTGCATGGAACAGATTCAAAGGAATCAAACACACAGCCTAGCAAATAAATAACGCACTTATTAATGTACATGCATGCAAAGTTGACCTTTACTGCTAAAACTGAACACATTTTCAACAAAAAAATCACCAAGAAAGAGGCTCTGCAACTTAAGCTAAACCATCTCATAAAAAGGCTACACATGGCTCTTACACTCTATTTAAAAATTACAACCTAAAGCATGCTTTGAAACTGAAACTGAGACCCAAGTTAAACAAACTTGGATCTCACTTTTAGCACAAACCAACACAGCCTAACAAATTCAACCAAAACCAGCAAATCCAGCAACTTATCTCATATGACAAGTTCAAATGACAACTGACAAGTTCATAATACAGGTGAGTTGGAAATCAAACACACAGCCTGATCTTATTCAAACAAATTCAAGCAAAGTCAAGCACATTAAACACACAGCCTGATCTAATTCAAACAAATTCAAGCAAAGTCAAGCACATCAACAACATAACTCAAGCACAAGTTCAAATAACACATAACACCTATAACAAAGAAACTATCCACCCAAACCTAAGGCAGCAACTTACCAGCTGTGACATCCAGCTATGAAGATGAGAAACACAAAAAGACATAAATGCATAAAACAATAAAAATCAAACAGGTATGTGTTAGCATAGCACCACTGAACCTAAAAATGAGGAACTAGTTGTACATCTTCATGTCCAGAAACCATAAATTCAAAGTTTGTATGTAGACGCTAAAAAGTCATAATAATGGTCCAAATTAAATCACCCATTCTCAGAAGGTAACGGGGCTTACCTGTACCGGCGACGGACAGAAGCTCAGAGTGGTTGCCG
The DNA here is from genome assembly GCA_008636005.1 of Striga asiatica. Classification (NCBI taxonomy): domain Eukaryota; kingdom Viridiplantae; phylum Streptophyta; class Magnoliopsida; order Lamiales; family Orobanchaceae; genus Striga; species Striga asiatica. The sequence continues at coordinate 532,586 of BKCP01004883.1, forward strand.
ACTGGAGATGGAGGTGAATTCATCACCAGAGAAACGAACATTTTCAGTAAAAAAATAAAAGGAAAAAAATTAAATCGAATTATGAAGACACAATATCCCGACAAATGGGAACAAATCGAAATTGAAAAGGTATTACGGCAATTGTGGAGCTCACCTTTAGGCCCGACGGAGTTACCGAACTCTACACCCAAAAAAAAAATGGCGTCTTCGTTTCTGCAGAACCTAGGGCAAAATGCGCGACTTCAAAAATTGTTCAACGAAAATTGCGACAGATGAAAGTAAATCAAATTTGAAAAGCAAAGCCTGAGAAAGAGAGGAGCTCATAGTTACGAACAAGAAGCTTCTACCACCTAGCAACAATGGCGTCGCGTCGCTCGTCTCTGCAGGTAGGGAAAAATGGCCGATTTTTCTTTTTATTGGTAACAAACACGTAATTGCTTAGAAAATAAGGGGTAATTCTGTCTGTTTGCATCAAAATTGAGGGCAAGAAAGGCATATTAAAGATGGGATTATTTTGTCACAGGGGGGAGGCCGGATTTTTTTAGTCCGAGATTGGCCGATAAGGGCGCGCCACATGGGCGCCAACTCAGCATATTCCCATCCCACTCCCGTTAAGTAAACGCAGGATTTTCGGGATTATTTTCCTTATCCTGTCCTATCCGACAAAGTAAACGACGCCTAAGAGATAAATCGTGGTCTTGTAGTTTCTATACAATTCTTTTACATGGACAATCCCGAGTAAAAAAACTCAAAAGCTATTCAATGCAAAAATAAAATACTAGGTCTAGCATACATGCCAACCAATAAAAATACTCTAATATGTTTTCTTTTACTAAAAGAAAATTTAAATTAGAAATAAATGATGAGTGTTTGGGTTTGTACTCGGGTCCAAAATAGACCCACGTGTAGACTTGGTCTCTTTTTTTTATTGCCACATAAACTAGACTATGACCACTTTTAATTGCATTGGGAGATATTTTTTAATAAACTATGTCTATTTCCTATGTGGCATATGATATTTTATTAAGAGCATTGTGGGTGGTCTTAACTTTAAATAAAAACACTAGATTGGGTTGTGTTGTTGNTTTAATATGTTGCAGCTGTAATGTTATTTTAAAGTTAATCTTTTGGTGCTTTTGAGTTATTTTAAAGTTAATCTTTTGTTGCTTTTGAATATGTCATGTTTTAATTAATTTAGTTTGAATCTCTTATTCATAGTCATGATGACGCATATTTGTTTAATCAAAATGTAAAATTGATGTAAGCCAAAATTATGAAAAACTCTTTAACATATATACATCAAATAACATGAACACAACCACATAAAGTAAGAAAAAAGAAAATAATTCATCCAAGATCATCGAACAACATGAAAATAACCGAGATAAAAGGAAAAAAAAAATGCTATAATATCCAACATCAAATATAAAAGTGAAATTTTATTTATAATTTTTCAAGGATTATGAAAAAAATACAAAAAAACAAAAAAAATAACAAAAGATAAGTTGATTTTAAACTTCAAATCTACGCAGTGTTTTTCAACCCGGACCGGCCCGGTGGGTCGACCCGGAGCTGGAACCGGTCCGGGTGGGATATTCGGACCGGAAAACAACGGACCCGGTCAGACCCGGTCAAAACCCGGTCAACCCGGCACTGACCCGGTCGACCCGGGGCATTGACCCGGCTGGGTCAACCCGGTTGACCCAGTCCTATATATTTTTTTTTTATTTTTTTTATTTTTTAATATATTTTTTGTTTTTAAAAAATAAAACTATTTATATATATTTATATGGTCAATATTCATCATGAAATACATATTATTAGCACTTTAATGTGCAAATTTTATATACAAAATATTTAATTTTGTTATTTTTAGGTATATTTATTAGACAAAATACTCTATATATAATGTAAAAAAAATTAAAATTAATTATCCGGTTCAGCAATTGACCCGGTGACCCGGCGGTTGACCCGGTGACCCGGTGACCCGGAGACCTGCCCGGATCGATTCTCGGGCCGGGTTTAAAAACTATGAATCTACGCATGTGGATTTATTTATTTATTTATATTTATGTTGCTAGAAAAATTGTTTTATTAATGAATGAGTCAATATTTTTGCAACTAATTGAGTTTGAAATAAATATGAAACTGAAGCTATTTGGCTTAGCCATTCAATATTTTATTTGGTCTTTGGGAAGGTAAGGTGAGTTATTAATTCTCGTACATCTAAACCGTTAATTGCGGTTAATACTTTTTGGGAATAATAAATAATAGTATATTTTTTGACATTTTAATGTAACAACAAAAATATTTTTCTTATTGCTTTATGGTTTTTTTTTCCTGCGGTTCTGTACTTTTTGGAAGAGTTCTTGCCATATTTGGAATTCTCTGTCAAGTGAATTATTCAAGGAATGTGTATTAGTTATTTAGACAGTTGTGTCTTTTAGCTGGGATATTTGACATATACACTTCATTGTTCCGCATGCATTTGCAGTTTATTATTATTATTATTATTATTATTATTATTATTATTATTATTATTATTATTATTATTATTATTATTAAGTTATTTGGAGAGTTGTGTCTTTTAGCAGGGATATTTGACATATACACTTCATTGATCCGCATGCATTTGCAGTTTATTATTATTATTATTATTATTATTTGTTGTTGTCGTCGTCGTCGTCCCAAACTTAAAAAGGATAGGGTTGAAGAGAAGTGAACTAAAGGAATGGTCATAATCGAGTTCACAATAGCCTTTAAATGGTGAGCCAACATGGTTTGAAGCTACTCACATACTTAATCAATATCCTAATTATGAGATAAGATTATAATTAACTTGTGTACATTGGAATATGAATGTAAATTTGAAAATAAAATAAAAAAACAGATCTGATAAACTTGCGAATCTATTACTACATAATACAATTAAGAAAAAAGATTTGAAAAAATACATAAAATTAATTTCATTTTTCCGCTCAAATGTTTAATTTCCCCCTCAAATTTTATTTGAAATATTTGGCTAATGTTTTATATGGTAATAGATTTTATCATTACACTTCCTTTTTTTTAGCCAAATCTGATTTTATCATTCCACTTCCTTTTTTTAGCCAAATCCGATTTTTATTATAGTAATAGATTTCTCNAAAAAAAAAACAATCGGATATTGTTAATTGATACGTGATATGGTAAACAATCAATGATATTGTTAACAATCGGATATTGTTAATTGGTAAACACTCAGATAAGATTTTGATAAACAATCGGATATTGTTAATTGTTAATTAGTAAACAAATTTTCACGTGATAGATTTATATGTGGCTAAATTTTAGAATACGTGTATTTTGTATCCGTAATTATCTAACCTATATTCCTAACAGTACACGAAAATTGTGGGCAATTAAAAGGAACTTCTGATACAAAATATCTCCAATCTATGAATAAGTCCACCGATCAAAATCATATATGATCGCGTTCCTGCTCGACGGATCAGAAAAGATCAAGTCTCGGTTAGCAAACGATGGGAACACGACAAATCCTAATGGAAGACAAGCTTCAGGCAAGGAAAATGAATTTGGATTTCTTTGTTTTATTCTTTTTTAGATTTTTCTTCTAAGTTAATTTTTTCATAGACTTTCGTTCTTTTGATTTATTGGTTTTTAATTGTTATTAGCATCTAACAAATATACATAAGAGATGTGTGTGTGTGTGTTTTATAACAAAGCAAAAACGAAAAAATGAATTAAATTTTACGTTGTATCAGAAACAAAGGTATGTGTTTGTCGAATCGACCTAAACGATTTGAAGAAAATCGTTTCATTCGCCATTGCCAAGTGCCAACAGAGCTCCTCTACTATCTTATTGTTATTATCATTTTCAGAAAATATTTGTTTACATATATTTTGTTGGGTTCAATTTGTATTCTTTTTTATTTAATTTTGGGTGTTATCGTGGACGATGAAGGAATTGAAGGAGCAAGAGATAGCCTTAATCGGCAGAAAGATTGTGTCCGTCAAAACTTTAAAAACTTTTTGAAAATAAATTTGAATTATTCCATCTTCTACTCTATTTGAAATTCAAAATTAAATTTTTAAACATATTCATAAATATTATTATTTATTTTTCCTTATGTGATATAATCTAAATTTGGTTATTAGATTTTTAAATTCAAACATTTAAATGAAAAGACCACGAACATATTTTTTGGTTATATTTCATTTCATAGTCCTAACAAATTAATTAGTATAATATTTTTTTACCCACAATTATTTAATCGAATTTCTTAAAATATAATTAATATAATATTTTAACTATTTAATCATTTGTATAACTTGATTTAACTTATTAACAAACTCGCCAGATTCTGTTGAAATTAAAAAAAAATGGATGATTTTTATTTGTAAAATAATAAAAAATAACTCTACTTTAAAGTCTGAATTTTTATATTATTTTTTGTACGTTAATAACCATATATTGGATAATTGATTTAAAAAAAGTAAAATAAAAAATGTAAGGTTTAATAATATTCCTTAAATAAAAAAATATTTTATAAAGAATATATATTTTTTATTGTTTGTTATTTATTGTATTTTCATAATAGAGAGATGTGAAAAATATAAATAATTATATTTAAAATAAAGTCTAAAAAAAATTTAAAATATGAACTCCTCCGTGCACAAGATATACATTATTAAACGAATTATGTATAGGCAAGGTCTGCTCAACAATGATATGGCCGCACATTGAGCTGAGAAATTAAAAAAAAAAAATGACTCCATTTTCTGTAAAAAAAAAAAATAATTTATAAATTCTAATGCTTCTTCTATTAGTGAAGTTTCTAGAAAAAAAAAATATATCAAACGACGCAATGCACCTTGGGTCGCTACGGAAACAGCCTCCTTTTTATAATTACAAGAGTAAGGTCTGCGTACAACTGACCCCCAGACCCCAATCTGTTGGAAATATACTGAGTATGTTGTTGTATGTTGTTGTAATTTATAACTTGAGATCAATTATTTTTCAAGAGCCAGTTTATTACCTTTTCTTTTATCAGGCCCTTCCTATGAATGATTCAGTAAAATTTTTAGATAAAAAGAAAATAATTTCCTAACAAAGATACATATACCGTGCTAGCAATGCTCAATAATTACACTATACGCCAAGTATGTGACTTCCTTCCCATTTGTGTATACAGCTTTTCACCATTTGATCACTCCTCCAAACGGTTCGGGATAGTTCTGTCCACACGAGTACAATCAAATTTACCCGACACACAGTTGGATGGAACTTGCTGTATAGATATGGTTAGTGAATGAATATTCACATGAACTTATAATTAGCAAAGAGCAAAGGTAAACTGGTTAACTGTATAAATTTTCCCAATCATTGACTGCCCTTGTTTTGCAAAAATGGAATCTTTTTTGAAGTGGTCTTGGTCCCGTTGTCTTTCTGTCCATCCCTCTAATGCATACATAACCTGAAAAATTATAAAACAGGTAAATTATTAATTTTCTTTAAAACAAAAACATTTAAAGACCCTTCAAAATAGGTTAAGCTGCAAAAGAAAGACTTAAAGTCTAACATAATTACAAAATAACCCAATAACTTGTTTCATTTTTACTCTGTAAAGAGTAAGATATTCATCAGGGCTAATATAGGCACGATGTCTACAGTACTACAATATAGTAACTTTATTTTTCTATAATTTACTTAAAACTCAATTTCCAGTGGCACAGAGTATAATGAATTCATTGTCCATTAGACCACACTAGCATGTCTTTTCTAACAAAGAACATAATAATTCTCACCTTCATGAAACAGAACAGAAATATCCTCCATCGACATGCCTGGATTACAACACAGAAATATGTAGAATAAGACGTTATATTCAATTTGATTGATCACATCAAATCCAATTTTCATAGCTAACGGTCAAATGCTTTTCAGTACAAGCGTCGATTACAAAAGCACCAACATAATTGTGCCTATCTGACTTACAACTTCACGTGGGTACAAATTCTAAAGAGTCAACAAGCTAACAAGTGACAAAAAGCAGAGGTAGGAAATTAAAGCATATACTTTTGTTCTATTGAATTATTATCACTTACTGCTAGACAAAAGAGATCGGAGAACAAGACAAGTGAGTCAAAATTTTACTCTTTTCAAATAGCATGTAGAATGACTTTTTTCCCGATGACCGAAGAAAGGCTTTGAAGCGAAAATAAAGTTTATTTGGGATAAAATTAATAAATGATTTTCGTACTTCGAGTTTTCTAATCTATATCTATATATATATATAAAGAGGAGCAACATAGCATTTAATTATATTATCATGCATTAAATTTTATTATCCCTCCAATATTTTCAACATTCAATTTCATTTTTAAGTTACAAAATAACTTGTTTGAATGCCATAAATTATGAGAATAAACCAATCAAGGGAGTTACAAAATTGTACTCAAATTTTAAGTCACACCCACTCATGAAAATGGCCGGATGTATTAGCAATTAGCATAAAGAAAATGGTTGTAACGGCTCTTCCATTACAATACTTGATCAAAATCGATTTTAAGAATTATTTTCTTAATTCATATTTTTTCATGAATTAAATTATGATTTTTTTTTTATTGTTATCTTTTTAAAGTATTCTTCTCTGTGCACAGGTTGATTACTAGTTAGCATGATAATTTCCAATACAAGATTATATGCACAATAATAATTATATTACCTACAAACATATCAGCCACTATGTATTCGTATTTAAAATCTCCCAATTGATTCTCTTCCATACTATATTTTTTTGTTTTTTGCAAGTTTTAAGCAACATATGGCAATAACTCTTGATGTTTCTAAAATGCACTAATCTTGTCAAGTCAAGGAAAAGTGAGCATATATTGTTGGTTGATTAACTTCAAGGATCATGATGATGATTGTATATGTCAAGTGCAAACATGAAAAATGAATATTATTCACCTCTACAAATCGAGTGTATTGATGTCCCACAATACAATGGCTGTCTCCTTAAATTCCAAACCCATTCTCTGGGGACATCAATTGGTCGTAGGCTAGAATCATGGTCAGCAAACACCTGCTTGCAAAAACAATTTCTTTCAAACCTAATGGATTTATTTGTCATTTAAAAGATGAACCAGTTCTTTTGCTATAAGACTAAACATAAGGAGTAGTTTATGTAATTAAAATTAAATTTTGTTAAAGAAAGTGTAGTGTAGACACACCTCATTGACCTGAAAGTAGGTCCCATTAAGTGGAAAGGATCCTCTATTAGCTGTTCGGCACGGTATCTGCATATATATGTAGTTGGGAAAATGTATGAGTTTCTAGAATGCAGCTAGCATAGGGAACTTGTACAAAACAACATGAAAAGTATGTGTTAATTCTTCACCAAAATTGTTCCTTGAACCATCAGCTCATTTCGGTATTTAATGATTTGCCCTGAAGGAGTATTCAGGTCAGAGTTCGTCGATTCCTGACAATTATTTTCTTTTTTTGGATCTTGGGAAGAACCGGTAGTTTCATCTGTGAAGAATCACAATAATAATTAACAGTTAGAAAATTAGAAATATTAGTTAAAGATATTAATATCCTAATTAGTATGAGATGATTATGATTTTAACACAATCAAGCTCAAGAGAGATGTTCCACGCTTGAAATAACTAAATCAAGGACAAGCATTACAATTACATTCAAGCATTACAAATTACTGAATAGTAACCAAATAGGCACACTCCCAAACAGTTTGACGTCAGACAAATCTCCTAAAGTTAATTTTTAAAACGAAAAAATAACTTATCAAATACCAAAGAATATAACTACACAAAACTAAAAAACTACATAAAAAACAAGAAAGAAAATCCATTAATTTATTTAAAAAAAAGAAACATTTTGAAAAAAAAAATCAAAAAATTCTTAGGAATTTAAAAAACTATAGAAACATCCCAAGAATCTAAATGAATGAAGCATGACAGATTTGATACATTTATTAAATGAATCTTCTTTTATACAAGAAGTAAAGCTATGAATAAGTAATAGTTGATTACCTGTCATCCATATTGCAAGAAGGTAACGAAAACGATCATCTGTGTCCAACTCATCAAACTGCAGTACACATTAAGAATTTAAAAAAGTAAATAAATTACAGTTCAAGGTGCATGATGTAGAAAAAGGGGTAGTAGAAGAGGAGGCTAACCCCTGCCAAGAGAGGATGGGATAGCGGAAGCTCATACCTGCAATAAAATAGCTGAAATATAATTTCTCATGACAAAAACACCCAAACAAGTTTCAAAACTGCAGATACAAGTTGAGGTTTAATTTCATCTTACAATTCATTCACTAATCCCGAAAGTTAGTTATAATAAAACGAATTTGCTGACTACAAAATATTCCATAATTACATCCCTCAGACTTTCTAGTTTCTACAACCAGTAGCCCCCTACTATATTAATTAACGATTAAACTAAATATCATATGAAATCATAAACTTTTGATATTTTTCAAAAAGTACTATATGAATACTTACACTATGTGCTCAGTCCTCAAGCGCTTCACATCTTTAAGCTTGGGCCTCGGACAAGATGCCATATCCGGCCTCAAAGTAATCAATGTCTTGGACCCATCATCCTCTCTCTCTATGAAACTGAGATTGAGCGTAAGCATTTCCTTTTCTTCATCGTTGTTATCTTCAATTTCCAATGGAAAAACTGCATCCGCGTCAGTCTCCGGTGTACCCTCTCGCACTGGAGAATCCGGCATTTCTATGATTGGTTCACAATTCTGTGGTATATTCAAATTGGGAAGCATCACTAGGCTCGTCCTCACCACTGACTCCTGATTGAAACTTTCTGAAGACTGATAATGCGAGTTCTCCATTTGAGGGCCTTTAAGGCGGGGTCTAGCACTGCATTGAATAACGCATCAAATTGGTTTTAGCACGTGTTCAGATTTGTGAATGATCCACAAAAACTTAACCCGAATATCTGTTTTTCTTTTTTTATTTTTTTTTTTGGCATATAAATGAAATTATGAGATGACATGACGAACCTTGCAGACATGCTAGCATAGTGCTTGCAACTTGCTGTAAACGGGCATGCACTGCAATTTGGATTTTTCTTTGTACAGATTGTCTGTTGCAGTACTTACATTTTCAGTAAGTGCGAATAGAGCAAATATCAAGATACAAATCCATCAATATTTATTTAAACTGACCTTGCCAAAGAGTATAAGATGATAATGCACTTCATACCTGTACATTAAAAAAAAAATTAAAAAAAATCAGTACTCGGGCTAGCATACGAAAGGATACTTGCAAAAACTATCCTTCAAATTAAGCATAATTACAGAAATACTCTATGAACTTCGAATTATCTTTCAAAGTTGGATATATCGCATTGGAACCGGTACAAAGACCCCCAAGATTTGTATGCGTTGCAGTTTGCAAAATTGATTGAAGGGGCATTCGTAGTTTTAAAATGCAACTGAATTTTCTCTTTTGTAATTAAGCTAAACCTCCTGAGTAGTTCTTTTGCAATTATAACCCCCACATAAGAGTAAAGAATATAGAGGTTTTTCTGAATTACAATTTTTCATGTCTCATATGCTTAACACGTGGCCACAGGAACTGTTGGACGCTATCTAGATTAGGATAGCTGCAAAACAATAGTCCAAGTTAATTTTCCATGTGAAAAGTTAAAAAAATAAATAATAAAAAAAAAAACTAAAACTGATTAATTGGCATTTGCCCGTGCTTGTTAAACACTAACTCATTTAGATGGTGTATCTCGACACCCTCTGGTAGTGCCTGAAGAGGAACCCAACCTCTGCGCACAGCGACCCGAGCAATGTTCACATCAACCTATTGGAAAGAAGGAACATTCCCAAGAAAGAAGTAATACTCGATTAGTAATACCCAATCAGTTAAAAGGAAAACAAAAGGGGTAATTACACACAAACAACCCCCTGAAGTTCAGTTTGACTTAAAAAACTCGAATGGTTTCACATTTTACAAAGCCCCATTGGGAATTGCTTATTTGTTACACTGTAGCCCTTTTGCTATTATATAAATATAAGCATCTCAAACACACCATTACATTTTGAAAATTAGTAATTCAAGACATGTATTCAACTCAAGATGTTTTTCATAAATTTCAGAACGCTTAGGAATTTTTGTTCAAGAGCTTACCGGGAACGCTTGTTGTTGAAGTGCCAAAAGCCTCACGCATTCTACGCTCTTCAGGCCAAGGCCAGGTATACTTAGCAAGTAAGCCCTACAAAGTAATAGAATTGATATAATCAAAGACACCACTATAGTAAAAATATATTGGATAGTTAACAAAAATTTCCACATCATACTTTGTTTCCTCTGGCGTAGCATCTCTTAGCCACTCAAGGTCAATGTTGCCGTGATCTTTAACTAATCGCTCAAGAAAATCCTGCAAAACAGAATGTCAATTGAATTAATAATTTTCAGAACTAACATGAAAAAAAAATTGGGACAAAACGAAAGACCCCCAATTTCCAAACATATTCAGAATAAGCCGACGTGTTTTTGTAAAATTACAAAAACATAACCATTCAGCTATAAGTAGAAAACAAGAATGTACATTAAAAAATTGAAACATCGACAGGCGCTTCTATATCATTCAAAAGCTTTGGTTTCCTTGAAGTTATAAGTAGAAACCTCAAAGGGGTTTTTTCCTAATTAATTCTATATCTAAAAGTTCATGAAAAAATTCAATTTTTTCTTTATTGGTTTTGTCAAATAAACTTTAATCACCTTGATTCTTCTAGCAAGCAAATTATTCATTCCCCTCCCCATGATCGCTTTAGCCACCTCATCAACAGTCGCTTGTCTAACTGCCTCCCAATCAACAGAATCCATTGTACGTTCGGTTCTGTTTTTTGATACACCTTGGGAATATTTCACCCTTAACTTGTCCCAATTGGGAGGTTCTTTGTTTAACTTGTTTTTACCTTTTCCTCCTCCAGAGGTAGATTCGATATAGGAGGAAATTTCATTTCCATCATTTTCAATAATCAACGGTTGTCCGCACTCGTCAGAGGATAAGGATGGTGGTAAGGCTATTTTCACTTTTTCACTATCATGAATGACAATTTCACTTTTACCATCATTACCAATGTCCTCGCTCATATGCAGAGGCGGATATCTCTCTCTAACGGACATAAAGGCACCACTGCAAGCCAAATAAATAAACAAATAAACAGCAGATATAGAAGTAGAACAATATAATAATGGCAATTTAGGAAAAACTTGACGACCCACAATTTACCTGGAAAGGTTGTCACCAACATTTTGAGTCAGAAAGACTCCGACCACTGAATCAACAATGGAGCCTTTCCAGGCCGAGTACTTCATACTTCCTAAGAGAGTGACATTTTTCAACATCCAATGAGAATATATACTGCCAGATAATCATTAAACGAAATCCTTATAATCTTTTTCGTTTAGTCAATGGAAGAAATGTGAAATTGAAACTTCATAGAAACATAATTGTGATTTGAGTTCCTAAATCCAAAACAACATTTAGATGCCATAAAAGTAAACACAGTGTTTGAACTCTAACTACATCTGTCTATGCTGATCAACCAATGGTCCAATAGTTGCAATAAAAATGTGAAATAATGATTGACATTCTCGAACAGGAATCAATATAGTTATCAAGTAATGTACTTCATGTTTAAACTAAATTCCTTTTCATATGGTTTTGTCTGCACATAATTATTTTATGATGAGGGTTCGACTACCTCGCACACGTTAGGGTTAACCATCAGGGATAGGAAAATTGCTAAGCTAAGTAATATGAATAAGACGATCGCTAATCATCAATAGTGACATAATGGGAAAAAACATGTTAAATGGTTATGAGTATCAAGAATACCTTGAATGTGATATAAGATGGCAATGAATTCGTCGAACCGTCCTTCATATAATTCTCTTTCCACCTTCCAATAATTTTTCGTCTCGTCATCTTCACTCTCAGGATTGAGATCAACTCTTGGTATGATTTCTTGAGCTTCTCTCTCTGGATTAAGATCATGTTTTAGCATGATTTCTTGAGTTGGCACATTGAGGTTTAAACACTCCACCTTACGAGTAGCAAAATCAACTAGAGCTTTTGTAAAATCATCCCCTAAAACAAGGGAAAAAAAAAAATTGTCACATGACCCAATTTTGACAACAGACAAAATAGAGAAGAAAGAAATCCGAGAAAAAATATATTAAAATTCTTGCATCTCACAATTTTGGCTCTCTCCGAGATCCACATCTTCAACGCCGCACAGACCCACGAAAAGTGGTGTTTCCACATCTAAACCACCATTTTGAGCTTCCACACAAGCTGAAGAACAGTCTTCTTCGGCTACTCTAATAGCAGATACTCTTAAAAGAAAAGAGTCCGAGAACTGTAACAGGGAAAGATCACTGATGAATGATGATAAATTGCTCTCACGAGTGGAAGTCTTGGATCTTCCCTTTCTAGCCTTCCACGTCAAATTCAACGTGGATTTTTCAAGCGCTGCACGTTCAACTGTGACCGAGGGGAATTTCGATTTCCTTTGGTATAATGTTCGAGGCCTTGTCTTTCTATTCCTCATAATTTGATCTAAGTCCACCGGCTTAATTTTCATTTCCCGAGTAGTTGGAAACGTATTAACAAGCATAATGAGCTTATCAAACACAATCGGTTTCAGCCGCCTCATCCTGTGTTTCTTGAATATAAATGGAAAATTTGGACCCAACTTTCTACTGTTCTTCAAACACTCATTTGGCTTGAATATTCTCCTATAAACTCTCAAAGCAGTGAATCTGTTACTTTTTCTATCATAAACATTTGGACTCTGATTTGGGCTGCAATAACCGATGTCGAAATCGATTCTTCTTCTGCTAGATTTTTCAGTAGAATCGACAACATTTACCTGATCAATGGGTCTCAAAATATTGGCCGGGCGCTTTGGGGTAAAGAGGTTAGGGGTTGAAGGCATTATGTGTTTAGGAGTCAAAGCATGTTTCCTAATTTTAGCTTTATCAAGGACTTTAGGGCGGTGCCTCTGCTTTCTCAATCTTTTCCCTTCATTCCTAATCCTTGGTATGTCATTTGGAGCTCTGGTTGAGTCTGAGATAAACAAATTAACGTAAAATGAGATTATTGAAATAAAATGTTTCACATCATGCTCAATCAAGAAAAATACATGAAGTATTTTTTTTAAATGGAGATAAATGACTCCAACAAATATAACAAACATAGTATAGCATAATAGATTGCGTCACAACAATGTTCATTATGATTCAACAATTCCATCTTCAGATTCTGATAATAGAANCTGGCGTATCTGGCGCCAAAATACACTTTCCCTTGGACGTCACCGCCATTATTCGGTCAAGTTCTGCGCAAAACTTCAAGAAAATAAAAAAACTGACAAATCACCCAGAAAAAAAGGAATTAAAAAGAAAAACAAAAAAAAAACAAAAACAAAAAAAAACAAAACGCGATCACTACAAAGAGTAGAGTAAAATTACAAACCAACAAGCAAATCTTTACCTCAAGTACAAGAAAATTGGTGGAAGTTAGCGTGTGAAGGAGAAGGGACTAGGGAGAAAGCGAATTGGAAGAGAGTTGCAGTAACATGGACCGCCTGATGAATATCTCTGACCAGAGATTTCGCTTCCAAATTCGCGATGATGAAATTAATATCTCTGCCAGAAGATTTCCTTTCAAATTCTTTGAGAAGAATAAAACCAAAACTAAAATAACGCATACATTCTCTTAAGACATCTCCAAACGGATAAACCCTTTCTCAAACCCTATTAACGACTGTCACGTCCAACAGTAATTTATGTTCAACCGAATAACTCATTCTTAAATTTAAAAAATATTATGATAATATTCTGTTTCATATCAACTTTATATAATTTTTCAATACTATCAATATATTTAATAATTTTACAAATTAGCCCCTAATATTTTATATTTTATTAAAAAAAGTGATTGTAAATTAATTATATTTATTAACAAAAAATATTGAATACATATTTTTTCAGTAAATAAAAATTACATTTTACTTTATTTTAAATTTGAATAATATTTTAAACAGGTTATAGTTTTTGAATTTATTATCAATATTTTCTTGAAAGCTTTACAAATTAATTCAAACTTTTTTATGAATATCCTAAAATTATTTTTCAAATACTTTCATGATTTTTTTATTCAAATGACTATCATAAAAATATATTACAAATATTTTAATAATATTTTGATTAATTCTATCCTAGAATGTGCACTGTTTATATTAATATGTAATTTTGTTTGTGTATAATTCATATATTATTATTATTTTTTTTATTGTGAAAAGTAAAATAAAAGTATTTATAAATATAAATTAGTGAATAAACACAAATATATTACGGATATTGAACAATATATTTGCATGTAATAGTTGATAGATTTGGACATATAAAATTTAGAAGGTAAGTAAGCATATTAAAAATATAATAATAGTAATTTAATAAGTCATCATTATTTTTTAGTTTTTATTGCTAACATAACATAAATAGTAATTGTTTGACATAAATAATCATTCATAAATTTTGACTAATAGGTAACTAGTATTTGATCTTGTGCACATGACAGAGGGAAACAAAATTTTATTATTATATGTACGTATATGATATTTAAAAATTTAAATTAGATAAAATTTGTATTACATTTTTAAATTTTGACTATATGTAAATGTATAATATAAATAGAAATTATTTAACTTCCATATAAATCAGTTTTTTTTTTTTGTTATTGTATAATTATAATACAAAATAGGAATATTAGTAAAAAAATAATTTAATATTATATATTCAGAAAATTAAAAATCTTGTAAAGTTGTTACAGAATAAAAAATTAATAATAATAAGGTTTTACTTGTGTAACTGTTATTTGAATGGTAGTTATAAAGATGTTTATTAAATGTTGAACATATTTTTATTTATTGAACATCTATTTTAATTAAATGAACTCATATTATTATTAATTGTGGTTGAATAAAATTTATTGAAGCTTTCCAGCAATTATATATAAATTTACCCAAAAAAAAAAAAGTTCATACGCATTTGCGTCAAACGCAAATATGCTTTTGGTTGAGGAGAGAGAAGCCCAAAATATCAATTTGGGTCTGCGTTTGCAGTTCGATTGAGCTGAATTTACTATATTTTATGTTTTTGCGTATCGGCTGGAGTTGGTCTAAGCCCGAACGGGTCCATCTACATCCTAAATTAGCAAATTGGCGGATTAGTTAACTAGCTAAATTTAAATAATTAAATATCTATATATATTCTCATTATAGAAAACTTAATATAAATAATTAAATATCTATAGTAGAAGACCAGCGTCGTGCACACGGCCAGCCACGTTAGCACTATTCTTTGGAGCCAAAAGATTATCAAAGTAAAATACATTTAAACCATAATTAAAAAATTTGTCACTAAATATACCACATCGATGAATGTATAGACCTGTCTTGAAAACCTGAGGGAATGTGGGCCAGTTGCCACACTTCTTCAGTCTCCCTCATCATGTGGTCATGTTAGTTATACAACACGTCCACACACTCGTAGTTCACCCATTCGCTCTCGAGGATGCAAGGGCGTAGCTATATAGAAACTAGTACTAAGACTTAGGTATAACTAGAACTCAAAAAATAACTTAATACCTCATTAATAAAATAAAAAATAAAAATTAAGAATAATACTTACATAAACACACAAAAAAAAGAGAGAGAGAGAGAGAGAGAGAAATAATAGAGAAAATAAATCCTTGTTATAATAATTTTGGTGAAAGTAATTTTAACCTTCTTTATATGAAACTTGTAAGAAAAATTTACACACTTATTCGTATTTTTAACACTCTTCTAGTTAATTGATTGTTGTTTTTTTATTATTATTTTTTTTTTAAAAGAATCATACTACAATTTGTGTGTGGTTAAGAACTTAAATTGTAGACTTTTAAAACTTTTATATACTAATAAAGCATTTTATGCATTATAAAATATTTTTTTATACATTATAATTTATTTTTTTACATTAGTTATGGAGATTATTTTTGAAAAATGCCTCGAAAAAAAAGTACACGTTAAAATATTTTAAAATGAGATACTTTAATTCCAAATATACTTGAGGCAAATTCTAATATTGTTGGGCTTAGGCCAAAAGAAAGTGCTATGAAAAATTCAACGATGTTATTATAGGACAATATTGAGTTATGAAAACTCATAAGTATATTATGTGTGCAGTATCTATATTTTTTTATGATAATATAATATTTTTTTTCAAATAATAATTAAGCTCCCACTCATTCTATTGGCTAGATTCGCCCCTGCGAGGATGACCACCACTCTGCAAAAACCCGCACTGTGGAGTCTCCCTCGAACCATTGATGAAGACCACCACTTTATTTTCCTACCAGTTGGTCGATTAGGCTATCTAGAGGCACCGTTAGCTGCACATGACGGTCGGGGGTCAGCAGCAGGTCGGCCTTTTTGTGCGGGGAATTTCTGACTCATGTCAAGTTTCTGGGTTCGTTTCTAGGCAGGACTTTGCTAGTCGAGGCTATGTGCTCTTGCAACCACGATGTTCATGCTTTGGTAAGCGCATTTTTGTTGGAGTCCTCTACCACTGCAACCAACATAAAATAGATTAATTGCGAAAATGGATGAAGCACGAGCACAAAAATAACTACATGGTTGTTAGGGTGCACTGGGCCCATAATTTTTTAAAACATTAGGGTTGTAATAGTAATTTTAACTTTAATTAAATTAACTTGAGATGTTGGCAATTAAACTATTATGGAACGATATCACAATATAAGAATAATAATAACAAAAATGTAATGATGGTGTGTCATAGCAATTTTAAATATCCATAACCCATTTCATACATTTGCATTACAAGAGTTGTATTAATATATAGTTTACCCGTAGAACTTTTCTCCCATGATCATTTGGAAATAAATTTCTAGTTCGTCAATGATCATAAGAAAGGGTACATGCAGATTTAAATGTTACCTGGCAAGACAAAGAAACTCTACTTAAGTCTCTACTTACCATAAATGTTTGTTTTCTTTTTCCCATCAATAACTCTTCAAGTTGGGAGTTTGCAAATTAAGAGTATTTATTATAAAAAAATTTAACTATCAGCTCAATAATTGACAGTATTTCTTTTGTACTTGAAATCATATCCCCTTCACACTCTATATTCATGTGCCCTCGATGCTCCATATCAACTGTAGTCATTCATGCCATGTAACACTCCGCTTATCAGAGTAAATTTTTCACAACTTTTTTTTCGAAAATACTTATAAATTTTTCGAAATATTTTGCTCTAAACTCGGGATGTTACTCAACTTTATCTTTTTTTAAAATTCGTTTATCTTTAAACTTTGTTTAACTTACTGGTTTAGACATAAAGAAAACAGATTTAGTTAAACTCGCATGTAAACTGAACCATATTCATACTAATGAAATGATTAAAGTCTGAAATATGAAATTTAATAACATGCAAGTTCAAGTCTTGATATGCGTAGCGGAAATACTTAAAAAGGTGAATAATTATACAGACATAGTAGTTCATAAATTAAATGTCCACAAGTGCATGACCATCACCACCACATCCGAGCTCACACCTCCGGCCCGACCTTGTTACCTGAAAAACACAATGGGGGTGAGTACTGGTCCTTTTGTACCCCAAAATAACCCATACTAAAGTAAACAACAATAATAATAATACAATATCATAATCGTTGGTATATATCTGGACTGGAAATCTGTTCCAATAACTGAAACTGAATCTGTAATCTGGCCGATATCTGATCGGATACGTGTGCACACTCTGATGGATATTTCTAAGGCAACTAATGGCCTCCATCAGAACTTAGGATGTACTTGTTAAGGCAACTAGGAGCCTTCATCCCAAGCGTATAAGCTGTATACATACCTCGGACATGATATCATATTATAGTCAATTTAATACGCAGGCTGGGTCCCCACCTTTTTTCTTTTGAAAACTCGTAAGTGCTGAATTGTAATGCCTCGTTTGATTATTGAATATTTGGGAATTATTTATCATTATTTATTATTATGATTATTATTATTCATCTTTATTTGTTGAATACTAAATATTATTAAATGTCTAAAATGATTATTTGTCAATTTGCGATTAAATGTCTAATTGTCTAAATGATATTTATTTGTCAAATTGTAATTAAATGCTTAAATGTTTACTTATAATGTGTGTATTTGTATTATTATTAATATTATTATGTGATATTTAATTTTGTGTATTATTATATAAATAAAATCCGGTTTATTTATTTTATCGTGCGATTTAATTTTCGAACCGAACCGAATTAATGCTACGTCTAGTCGGGCCCGAGAGCCGAATCGTTTCTTTGAGCCTCACCTGAACCGGACCCTCGTGCCAAACCCGACCCGTATTCCCGTTAGTGCTCGTGTGGGTGTATTTCTTGTACATCAAGAGTTTTATTTAACCTAGTATATATATTTTATCCTCTCGCTCGATCAGAGAAACTCAACCCCGCAACTTTCTTTTATTTTGATCTGTTTCTCCTCCTTCACAAACGCCCGCAGTCAGAATCTCTTCCTCTCGCACGATCAAATCTCACGCTCATCTCGCTCTCTCGATCTTAATCGTTCCCCCGCAGACACGCAGCCGGTCCCTGTTACCCCAAAAGCCGTCAACTTGTGTTGAATGGGAGATAGAGTTCGCCTCAGCCATAGTCGGGCCCAGCCACAACAGCCTCCGGCGCCACGCTAGCAGACGCACGCCTCCATCTCTGCCATCGTTGGGAGTCCTCGCAATCCCTTTCGCCGACGTTGTCGAGCATCTCCGTCAAAACCGAGTCAGCCGGCCATCGATTCAACAAACAAATGAGCGTACGCAGCAGCTGCCAACATTTGCAGCAACCTCGAGGCCTTTTGGCCGCTGATTCACGCAAAAGCCGAGAAGACGCAAATTCGCCTCGCCTGCGAATCCATAGCCGCTGCCGCCAGCCGCGGTTGTGCAGCAACTCCCGAACAGCCAGCCATCGCCGAGGAGCTTCCTCCCGCGAGCCGCCACCGAGTGCTTTCAGTCGAGGTCCACCGCGCGTGAGACCAAATTATTGAGCCTCTGTCCACGTCCAGCCATGGCGAGCTTCAACCGCCGTTGGATGAGCCATTTAGGGCGCCGCTGCTCGTCGAAACCGTCCTGTAGTTGCCGCGCCGGTCCCCGCCGCTCCAATCACCGCCCGCCGCAGACGAGCCTCTCGGTGGGAGGTAATCCGCCGCCGTGAACAAGCCGTTCGCCGAGCCCAGGGCCGCCATCTCCGCTACTCACATCCGTCGAGATTGATGCTGCGCGGAATAGTGAATGGAGAAATTGGGATTTGCTTTTGGATCTGCAATTTTGAAGGAGCAGATTAGAAAAGAGACGACGGGAAATAAAAAGGAAAAAGGAAAAAGGAAAAATAGAAAAGAAAATGGTTTTGGGCCTTAGCATTTTGCTTTTTGCTTTGGAGGATTTGGGCCTATTGAAGGATTGGGCCTTGGAATATTTGGGCTACAAGTGGATTTTGGGACCAAGGAGAACAAATAGAAATGAACACAGTCAAAAGCACGATCGAGATTCCGTCGAGGAGCCTTGCCGTTCCTCCAATTGGAGTTCTCGTGATCTCTCCTTGGAGTACGGTAATGGGTAGCTATCCCTCGTCCGTTCCGTTTTTGTTCGATTCCCGAGAACGGTACAAGGCTCGACCCATCTCGTTTAATCTTATATATCGGTTATGTTGTGTGTACGTGTTGGCGAATGTGATTACGAGTATATATATTCAAATGCTTGTGATATTATTTTATGTGTCGAATATGAAATTGTGCATTAACGAGCCTTTCGATTTTGAAAAATCGAACGAGGCCTCATCAACACGTGAATTGGTCGCTGTGGGTTGGAGCTCGTATTGTCCTTAGTCTTATAGCGAAGACTTCGGATGGATTTGTCGTAAAATGAGTCGGTTATGAATTAATGAAATTGTCTAGTCGCTGTTTTGGTAGATAAATTATGATAAATTGTGTGATGCTCGTATTACTGTGAAATTTTGTGTGCTCGTCCCTCAGCTGGAAATACATGTTGTGTAAAAAATTTCGAATTAAAATCTTAAGTAAAGCTATTTTTAATAATTGTATGAAATTTTGAGCAGAATCTTGTTAAACGCATTTTTAATTGAGTTGTGCTCCAAAAATCATGAAATTTGAATATGTTGTCTTTCTGTGTGTTGTATAGGATTTGTAAAATTTTTAGAATATTTGGACTTTGTTTGCTATATTTAAAAATTATTTGATGAATTATGCAGATTCGTAATTTAATTTTCATAAATTGGTCTGTTCTGCTAAATTGCTGAAAAATTATAAATGGGATCATTTTTTGATGAGTTTCAGCGTATAAAAAGATGGGATTTATTTGGGTTCATTTTGGTTCAGCCTTATTGAAAATTTGAAATCAGCAGGAAAGTGTTTTAATTTTTAGAATTCGGATACTTGATGTTAATTGATGAAAATTTTATATGTTGCTGTTCTAATATTGTTACTGCTTGTGTAAAATTTTTATGGCTAAATTCATTCATTTGGTCTGCTTGCTGTTGTATGCCCGTTTTTGCCAAAAAGTTGCTCGAATTTTATAAAATAGCATGCTTTGAGTTTGGGACTGAAATTTTGTGGTTTTGCTTAACTCTGGGAGGAGTAATTTTGGTTAAAATTTTAGAGTTAAACTCGTATGATAACCTGGTCAACTCATTTTTGTGATTTAAACTAGTATATTCGTATATGAGGTGTTTGGAATAAAAACTGTAAACCGACTCGTCACTTGTTTTATTAAGTGTTTGACTTGGTCAATGTTTATGCTTGGATTATGTGAACTCCCATGTGTATTTGGTTGAGTCTAGATGTCGAGTCTAAGTGTTCCAACGTCCACAGGACTTCACGAACAACTTAGTTGAATCATGTTCGATTAAGTATGATTGTGATTTCTGTTTAAGTCAAAATAGATGTTGATTATGGCATCTGGACTTAATGTAGGTGTTTGACGAGCCGAGCTCGCAGCCTATTCGTGCTTCTGTGATTATCTCCTTTTCGCGACCAGGTGGGTTATTCAAAATTTCCTATGCATTAAATTCTTTATGAAAGTCAAATGATATGATCAATGTATGCATGTGAACCTATAACCTTCGAAGTGTGCGGTTTTGACCTTCGAACGGTTATCCCCGTCTTCGTGTGCGGTTTCGACCTTCGACGGTGCCTAATGATAGGCAGTCTCCGTAGCCTAAAGATAGGCAAGGCCGAGGGCAGCTGTACGCCCTTCGGTATTTACTCCCATTGTTGTGTGCGGTTTCGACCTTCAATGGCTAATGATAGATGTGCACATGAATAAAATGTTATGATTAGGAGATGTGATATTTGAATGATTCGTGTTCATGCTGCGACCATACTTATCTGTCTTAATACATTATTTATTGCATAGCGGTGAGCACTACTTTTTCCAACTGTGCTCATCCCCACCTGAAATTCACGTTTCAGGTTAAGCAAGGCGGGCACGACGACGGAATGACGAGTGGATGGTCATATTTATGTTATTTGCTTCCGCGTTATTTATGAATAAGTTAACCCGTATTGATGAACTTGAGTTGTTTTGGGTTAGGAACTTGTTATTTCATTTCAGGCCTGGCCTTTTGAAAATGTTGGATTTGAACTTGTGATTTGGTTCGTATTATTGAACTATGTTTGGATATTCATGTCGAATGTGTTATTTGAATATCATGTGAACTGTTGGTTTCAGGACAATGAAGTTCGTGTGAAAGACCGGGTAATGAATTCCCGTGAGGTTTCAAATATGAATTGAAATCAAGATAATGCCCTAAAGATATTGATTTCGAAAAATGAATTTCGAAAATGTTAACCTGATTTTTTAATAAGTCATGGATTATTTCTTAAATCAAAGTAGGGCGTTACATGAATGATATATCTGAATCTTCAAGCTACATAAAAATATAGATCAATATACTAAGTACTATGCTCATATACTCAATAAGATGCTTGAATACTTGATTCTTTCACTTATCCGGATTTTAATGAACACTCTAAAATTCACTAAAATCCAAATTTAAACTTTTAAGTTTAAACTCTTCTTAACTTCTACTTAAAATTGAGTACTTTCACATATAAATCATGATATGGCCACATAAGGATAACCCGGTCCAGAAGCTCCTCATTCAACCAACAAACCACTCGAACTACTCGCAGGTCGACAAGACTCAGTCGACATGTCCGAATCAACTTTCCTAGGTTCGATCCTACTAAGAGCAATTAAGAAGCAGATGTCCGGTCTAGTCGACTCCTACAAGTCGACTTTGATCTATCGACTTTCACTAATCGACATCGATGAAAGGAGAAAAGAGTACAGCTCCCGGCCATCTAGATATCCTAAGTCGACTCCCAGAAGTCGACTGAACTAAGACGATTCCGTGGATACGACTTAGTCTCAGAGTTAGTCGAGTGGAGCCGTCGAATCTGTGCGTATCCGCTAGTCGACTTCCTAGACCTTGAAGTCGACTTCACATATCTTAAATAACAAGGACAGGATGTCGGTTCACCATACTTGCAACATATCCGACGCACTCCACAATAGGAAGGATAAGAAGGAATCTTGTGGTGACTCAGCACTAAGGGGAGACGAATCGACCAGGGCATTTTGGACCTTCTAGGTCCACCGATTGGGGTACTTTGGGCACTTCACGTAAGTATTCACTCCTATATAAAGGAGATGAGGTAATCCTAAATCCTAACTCTCATTCATTCCCACTCTCCCCCATAGCTGCTGCGCAGCCCCTCTTCATCACTCTCATACTGACTTGAGCGTCGGAGGCTCTACGCCGGAAATACCTCCGGCGTTGAGTTTTTGCAGGTATTCTTGCGGTCTAGCAACGGTTTAAAGACGGTTCAAGCAGATCTGAGCTCACAACCACCGGTTTACTCCAGATCCAGAAGTAGACCCATCAAATCATAACTCCAAATCTTGAATATTGTTTTACTCATATGAAACTTAGAATGACTCGGAAGTGAAAATAAGCTAAATTTCACATAATAGATAACCGAGTATATCAAAACAATTTCAACTTTTACCAACATCATATATCTATATGATTTATAAGGATTTTTAATCTATCAAACTTGTCTTAAACTTGCTTGGTATTAAAATCTCAAACTTGATACTCATTCAATACAAGTTTTTATCATAATAAATTATATTATTGATATACTAGACTTGAAACAATTTTATAAAATCACATACTCAACATATTGAGCTGAAACTTGGTTAAATTGCTCATCACTCGTATAAGAATTTTTTCTAAAAATTCCACTTTAAAAACTCAACCATGTACTGAATACTCTTGCATATAAAATCATCTTGACATGTATGCCATATAAATATTTTAACTCGTTCATTTCTCAACATAAAATCATGAAATTTAGCAGTCATGTTCTTAACCCATATATAAGCCTGTCGTAAAAAATTCATAATTTTATCATGCATTTATATCGAGTTATTAGAATTTTAAAGTCACAGCTGAAATAAAGAACATAAAATTCAACTTGCATGCTTAACTTAAAAAATCTATAACTCAAGCTATACTATGCCAAATGACATGATTCTTTTTCTTATGTACTACTTATTTACATAAAAATTACTCATTTAAATCATACTTTACTGGCTTATTCTTATCATTATAAGAATCTCATTAAAACCGAGTACATCTATTATAGAAATAATCTTAATACAACTTTAACTTCTTTTATTTATTACTTTGATTATAAACTCACTTCTAAGTCATTAGTATCTACTAATAATCATTTAATCTCATCTATAAAGTATGAAATTAGGATTAGGATATTACCTTCTTCTTGCTAGAAAATTGATTCTTCCTCCCTTCCCAATTTCTTCACTTCATATTTTTTTTTTTCTATAACTTATTCCCTCTAATGAACTATATAACTTTTGTAATTCTTCTTTGATGAAAATCTCTGAAATCAAGGCTTCTATTTATAGGCAAAATTTTTGAGACAAGAACATTGAGTGAAGAAATTAACAAATTAAACATTACAAACTTGTAAAAATAAATATAGATAATAAATAGTATTCTTAACTTGTAAACTTCTCCAACCGGGACAGCCGCTTCTCTCTTCCGAAAACTCTCCGTGCCCAATCTTCATCGTCTATCCTCCGATTTGAAGCCGTTCGCCTTCCTCAGTGGCCATCGAGCTTCGCCGGCGGTCGATGGCCCTAGGCTGCTTGGATCCCCCCTTTTTTTTCCGCTCCTTTTTCCGATTTCATTAGCAGACGGCCTTGCCGGTTGCGGATGGGCTCCATCTTTCCGGCGTCGATTCGTGCCTACAGGTGGGTGGGTTCTCTGGTGTGCGGTAATGGAGCTGTGGTGCCGTTCCTGGGGTGGGACACGGCTCGATTGCTCGGCGACTTGCTGCTGAGCGTTGAGCCGTTGATGTTGCTCAAGGTCATCCCTTGGATTGCGGATTGCACGGGGCCGGCGCACCAATTCTTCTCTCCGTGGAGTTGTTCGAGGTGGTGGCTCTGCTGATTGCGGTGATTTTGGGCACTTTCCAGGCGATTTGGGGTCGGGGCTAGGGTTGTGGCGCTCTATTGTCCGTTTGGGGCAATTGGTGTTATGGCCGTGGTGCAGGTTGGCCTGCTGTGGTTCCGGGGTTGGAATTTCGTCTTCGATAGGCAACCGAGTGGTTTAGGCAGTTTCGGGGTCGGTGTTCTGGCTACGGTATTCGTGGTCGACTTGTTTCCGTTGGTTCGGCTAGGTGATGCTGCTTAGGAAGGGCTGCTTAATTTATGTTGTTTTGTTTTGGGGTTTGGTTTAGTGTGTTAGTTTCTGTGTTTGTGGTTGTCGTTGTTTTTTAGGTTTGGGCCGTTGGCCCCTGTGCTCCCGAGTGTCATTTTCATTACTCTGTGGGGGTCCGATACTCGGGAATTACCCTGTGGGGGTCTTGTGTTGTTGTTTTTGTGTTGTTTTGTGTTGTTATTACCCCTTTGGGGTCGTGGTCCTGTAGTTGGTTTGTTTAGTTCGAGTCTTTTCTAGCTTTGCTAGCGGGATTCTAGGCAGGCTTCTGACCTGTTCTCCCATTTTATTCTCCCGTTGGGAGCTTTGTATTTTTATTCGCACATTTGTGCACTTTTGATTAATAATAGTATCTCTATCGTTACGGAAAAAAAAAAAAAAAAATTCTCCAACCTATAGTCAATGCTTAGAAAGGCCCCTCTCCTGATCCTAATATGATCTCAATGATTAAATTCGAGACTTAATGAAAATTCTCCAATTTACGGAACCGAATTCTGATTTAAAACGAACGTTTACCGTAAAATCGAAAATTCTAAAAATTTTGGATTTTCCCTCTTTTGCTTTTTGCATTTTTTTTATTTTTAATGCTGAACATTTTAACTCTTAATAATGATCTTGAAACATGTTAAAAAAATCCAAGAAAATTAAATTTTCGAAATCGAAAACGAAATCGGACTTAATTACCGACTATAACCGAACACCGAAAAACTCGAAACTTGCGAATATAATTTCGAATATACTCTTAATAGTATAAATAGACCTTCTTATCTAAATAGTTTCTATTACTCCTTATAACTTATCAATCAAATCATATCCATCATATAAAATACTTAGGCACTAACATTTACTCGACTAACTCAATTTATCGAAAAACGATACCGGTTTCACTTTAATGTCGAGCCAAGTGAATCAGCTCTATTTATTAACTGAACGGTTCATTTCATTATCTTGATTACTTAAACACTTAGAAAAATTCTAATTATTTAATACTAAGGCTCGACTATAACTTAGGAATTTCTCGGCACTGTTAACTTGAACCATGCTTAATTTACTTATAAGGCCAACCTTTGCTAAATTATAATTCCAAATTAATGGATTGATCTTGACCTTAAAATAAAATTCTAAGAGATTTATTAAGGCTTGGAAATATAAAAGATCATTATTAATAAAAGTAAAATAATTCTAACTTAGAACTTAATTAATTACTTTTATCAATTACTATATTACATGCCATTAGCCCCATTTTCCATTTTTTGAGAGTGGCTCGATTTTTCCCTCTTCAGCACCATACACCACGTGTACGCTTCCAAAATTGCTGCTACAAAAGCCAGACCTATTAGAATCCTGATGCAGGCTCTCTTCCACTTCTCTACTGGATTCAGTATGTCGAAACCTTTGAAAATGTTGCTAATGTTGAGGACCATAACCAAGTATACCCAATTGAGTGGTGGTACACGTTCCAGTAGATTTTGTGCTTGTGCTCTTTTTTTTTCCGCCTCAATAGCAGTGCAGACACCTAGGTTTCAGTACAAACTCTACTTACAACATTGNTATATATATATATATATATATATATATATATCTTTTAGGTACGTCGCAAAAATGTCACCAACGGGCAACAATAATCCTCAGCTTATAGCATTCACCACTCCATGAATCTGCACATTCATGAGCTTTATTGTGAGTGTAAGAAAAATTGGTTTTGTACCGATTTAACGATTCTATTTTTCGTAAGTTGAAGACTTAGGAAATTCTCAAAACCTTTTTAAGGTGAATGATAAATTAATTCTAAGTGTTATATGTTAATTAATTGAGTGTAAATAACTCAAAGATTGTAGGGTTCACAAACATTCTGTTTTGACAACTGTATGGACAAACTAAACGAGCCATAATTATGCATTATATATGCTAGTATTGTAGAAGGGCTCTTAGGGGACAAGTAGGAAAAAACGGAATTCGATTCCGAGTCCGTATGAGCTCGTACGAGCCCGTGGCGCACGGGCGCGCAACTGGCTGCGAAAATCAAAAGGTCGCAACCCTTGGTGACCATAAGGTATCTTTTGGCCACTAGATGCATCCGTTCTCGTACGGACACGTCCCAAAAGGTGTCTTTTGACACTTAAACCTCTTGGAGGTGTTTCCCTACATTTATAAATACCCACAAACATGAAATCATTTAGTACATGAAATTTTCCAAGAGTCTTTGCATCATTTTTACAAAGTTCATATTCATCTTGTGTTCTTTCTTATCTTGAGAGTTCCGAAACTTAAGTATTGTTCGTCGAAGGTTTGTGTATTTTGTTAGAGTAGGGTACCCGGTGTTCCAATCTAATTGGACGTATTCTACTTGTAAATACAGTCTATTGGAATTATTTAATGAATAAGGCATTTCTTTATCTTAAGAGAAAGCATTTATCTTATAATTGCACTTAAGATAAAATCCCTAGATCACTTATGGTTATAAGGTATGGTTGCGCATAGAGATGGTGATCATGGAACATACCTTGAAAGCCGTGATCTTAAATACAGTTCCAAGTCGAAGGATGTTTCGAGATGGGATATCGAATAATCCATAAAAGACTTGCACATAGTTTGTATGCTTGTTGGACAAGAATGTTGCATTCCATCAACATTAGCGTAAGACGTAAGTACATTTATGTGGGTGCTTGTTAGAGAACAAGTTCACTGAACATGACCGTATGAAAATTCTTAATGAAGAATTTATTCAGTCGAATAAGAATTTTCATGTTACAATAGTACATGACTAATCCTAAGACTTGAGGCACAATGGTAACTTTGTGCATATTACATTCTACTTTGATTTATCCTTTTGGTAGCTAGCACTATCGTTTAAAGGGATAAGTTGGGTATTATGTTAATATGTATGGAAGTTTGTTAGTGGCCAATAAAGGATTCGACACTTATGAAGATAAGTGAATTTCCTATGTGTTTCATAGTTATTAATCCAAAGTCCTTGGCCAAGGCAGAGATGAATAGTGATTCATAACCGGGTTAATAAACATGAAATAGAATCATAGTTATTAAGTCAATTTGGGTTTCGACAAAATCATACCCAAGACTTAATCGGGAAATTAGATGTCGAAAGGATTTTACATGTATGGAGTTGTAATCGGAATAGGTTTACTCGCTATTCACTTAATACTAGATTCATGCTACTTGCTAGGTGTTACCATGATATGTGGGTTCATAAATTAAAGGGTTAATTCATGAATAAGAGTTAATAAGATTTAACTCAAATTACAAAGTGTTGTAAACCCACTACTAGTATTAAGGTGAACCTAAAAGGTCACACTAATTATGAACAAAGGTAAAGATTGTATTTCTAATGGTTAGAATTAATTGATAAATATCTAATTTGATTAGATATCAATTAAAGGAATATATTAATCAATAAGATTGATTAATTACATTTTGGATATTACTTTAGTAATTAAGGTAATTACTAAATTAATAAAGTTGAATTTTAAAATAGGATTTTAAATTTCAAAAATCCAAAATAATAATAATATGATTATTATAATATTGGGAAAATGATATAATAATAAAGTCTTGAGAAAGATTCTCAAGATTTATTATCCAATTATTATTTATATCTTTAAATATGATTTAAGGATTAAAATAATAAATATGATTATAATAAAATGGTTGTTGATGGTTGTTTGAACTACTTAACATATCTTATTATTTTCAAAGTCAAAAGTTAGTAAATACTATTTAAATAAAATTTGATTTTATTTAATATTACTAAATGTTGATTATTTTATGCTAAAATGTTTAGTATAAATATATGCAAAATGGTTTTGCATTTAAGTGAAGTTTTTGATCCTAAATTTCTAAGTGTTAGAAAGAGAAGAAAGTGTTCTTCATAAAACTTCAAGAAAGAGTTCTTAAAATTCCCAAATAAAATTCATAAATATTCCTATACAAGAAAACCGAGTCTTTTCTACTAGCGAAGGAAAGTCGTCGGAACTGGGCTTCATAGGGTGGATACGTTTAGAGGGAAGACACTTGGATTCCTCTAGCGAGTAACCTCAAGTCGTTGAAGTTACAACCGGGAACCGATTCCCTCATCCATCATCAATAGTGAAGGAGTTCAAGACATTCGGTAAAATATTTTACTAGTATTTACTTTATAGTAACAAATCAAAATTTGTATATGATGTATGTTTTAAAGATGACGATCAGTTAATTCGCAATTAGTATGTACGGGTGTTGTATTTATACGATAAATACTTACTTTAAAAATTTTAAATTCCGCTGCGTACAGCCCGTACGGTACTATCGAACCCAACATATTTGAGTTACCGCTATACACAAATCGAAGTCGTTGTATCTTGAAGGTGTTAGCCGTGAACCGTAGGTAATATACGGGGCTATTTCGTCTTAAGGAGAGCGTACCTTACGTGCCTCGACTTTGTTCGTTTCGTCATTTTTTTTCTGATTTCTTAAGCCATTTTTGATATTCACATTCCACACTAATAACAATCTTAAGACGAAATATTTGTGAGTTCATAAGATGGCAACCGGAGGAAATCAAACGTCTTCTTCAAGTGCTCAACCGATGGTGGCTGTTCCCGTCCAAGGCGAGAGACCGCCGAAGTTCAATGGATCTGATTTCAATAGGTGGCAACAAAAGATGTTGTTCTACCTCACAACTCTCTCCCTCTCTCGTTTTCTTTTGGAGGACCCTTTGATCGTCCCCGAAAGTGAGACCGACGTGCAAAAGCGTACGGCCTCGGATGCGTGGCATCACAATGATTTTTTGTGTAGAAATTATATCCTTAACGGACTAGACGACTCTCTCTACAATGTCTATAGTTCGATTAAGACGGCAAAGGAGTTATGGAATTTCTTGGAGATAAAGTGCAAGACGGAAGATGCCGGGGTTAAGAAATTTCTCGTCGGCAAATTCTTAAAGTACTTAATGGTGGACACCAAGTCGGTGTTAAGCCAAGTCCAAGAGATTCAAATCATCTTTCACGATTTGTTGGCCGAATGATTGATTGTGAATGAAGCCTTCCAAGTTGCGGCTATTGTTGAAAAGTTACCACCTCTTTGGAAGGACTTCAAAAACTATCTCATGCATAAACGCAAAGAGATGACATTGGAGGACTTGATTGTTCGACTTCGGATTGAAGAAGATAACCGAAAGTCTGAAGTAAGGGCCAATCGGAGCGACTACGAGGCTAAGGCAAACTTGGCCGAGTCAAACTCCAAAAAGAAGCACAAGAGAACTTTAAATGGAAAGCAGCCACAAACGAGCACCAATAAGTTCAAAGGGAATTGCTACAATTGTGGTAAATCCGGGCATCTTGCGAAAGATTTTCGTCTCCCGAAGAAGGGTAAAGATAGCGCGCATATAGCCGAGGATAAATTTGTTCCCATTGACTTATCTGAGCTCGACCTTACCGCCGTGGTCCAAGAAGTTAACTTGGTTAATAATCCACGGGAATGGTGGGTCGATACGGGAGCAACTCGGCATATTTGTGCGGATAGAGATATGTTCTCGTCTTATACCCCTACCGACGGAAGGAAGATATACATGAGCAACTCTTCGACATCAAACGTCGTGGGAACGGGCAAGGTGGTGCTGAAAATGACATCGGGCAAAGACTTGACGCTAACGGAAGTGATGCATGTCCAGGACATCCGTAAGAACCTTGTATCCAGTGCTCTTTTGAGCAAAGCCGGTTTTAGATTAGTCCTTGAGGCCGATAAATTTGTAATGACTAAGAATTGTGTCTTCTTAGCGAAAGGGTACCTAGATGAGGGCCTTTTTAAGATGAATGTAATGAATATTATCCGCCAAGAGGTGAAGAATAAAGAAAGTATTTCTTATTTGTTGGAGTGTTCTAATTTATGGCATGATAGATTAGGACATGTGAACTTTAACACTATTAAGAGGTTGGTGAATTTGGAATTGATACCTAAAGTTAAAATCGATTCACACAACAAGTGCGAAACATGTGTTGAAGCAAAAGTGGATAAAACACCGTTTAAACCGGTGAAGAGAAGCACTAGTCCACTCGAGTTAATTCACACCGACATATGTGATTTAAAGTTTGTACAAACTCGAGCTGGGATGAAGTATTTCATTACATTCATAGACGATTGTACAAGATATTGTTACATTTATCTACTAAAGAGTAGAGATAAGGCATTAGATGCCTTTAAGATGTATAAAAATGAAGTTGAGAATCAACTTAGTCGAAAGATCAAAGCGATTCGAAGTGATAGAGGAGGCGAGTATGTAGCCCCGTTTGAAGTGCTCTGCAAAGAGTCCGGTATTATTCATCAAATGACGGCTCCATATTCACCACAATCTAATGGAGTGGCCAAGAGAATGAATCGGACGCTAAAAGAGATGGTGAATGCGCTTTTGATAAGTTCGGGCTTACCCCAAAATTTGTGGGAGGAAGCGGTTCTTTCAGCAAATTATATTTTGAATAAATTACCCCACAAAGGTAATGACAAAACACCATATGAGTTATGGAAAGGTCATAAACCTACCTACAAATACGTAAAAGTGTGGGGGTGTTTGGCAAATGTTGAAATACCTAAACCAAAACAAGTGAAAATTGGACCAAAGATGCAAACAATAGTAGTGCATATCAATTTTTGGTGCACAAATCAGAAATTTCGGAGATTCATAATGGAACGATTATTGAGTCTCGAAATGCGGTGTTCTTTGAGAATATTTTTCCTTGTAAAGACAAGGAAGTAACAATTCCGAGAAAAAGGACATTCGAAGAGGCCAAGCTACCTCAAGAAATTGAGGATGAGCCAAGGCGTAGTAAGAGAACAAAAGTACCTAAGTCTTTTGGTCCTGAATTTCTAACTTATGTGTTAGAGAACGAACCGAGAACCATTTAGGAGGCTTTGACAAGTCCGGATGCTCCTTTTTGGAAAGAAGCTATCAATAGTGAGATAGAATCCATTATGCACAATAATACATGGGAGTTGGTTGATCTCCCACTGGGAAGCAAACCTTTGAGATGTAAATGGATCCTTAAAAGGAAGTATAAATCTGATGGAACTATTGATAAGTATAAGGCCCGATTGGTTGTAAAAGGGTTTAAGCAAACAGAGGGATATGATTTCTTTGATACATATTCTCCTGTAACTCGAATCACGTCTATACGTGTTCTCATTGCAATTGCAGCAATGCATGACCTTGAGATTCATCAAATGGATGTGAAAACGGCCTTTTAAATGGAGACCTCGAGGACAAAATTTATATGGAACAACCCGAGGGATTTGTTACTCCCGGAAAAGAACAAAAAGTGTGTCGCTTGGTTAAGTCGCTTTATGGACTAAAACAAGAACCTAACGAATGGCACAAAAAGTTTGATAAAGTGATGTTGTCGAATGGATTTAAAATCAACGAATTGACAAATGTGTCTATATTAAAGGTAACGTCGATTCATTCGTGATCGTATGCCTATATGTGGACGACATGTTGATCTTGGGAAAAGATAATGGTTCAATTCTTAGTACCAAGAAAATGTTGAAAAATAATTTCGGCATAAAGGATATGGGAAAAGCATTAAAATCTCTAAAAGTTCGGAAGGAATTGTTTTGTCACAATCCCATTATGTTGAAAACATCTTGAAGAGGTTCAATGCATTCGATAAGCCTCCGGCTAAGACTCCTGTTGATTTAACTCAACACTTAGCTAAAAATCGAGATGAACCATTTTCCCAACTAGAATACTCACGAGTAGTTGGGAGCTTGATGTACTTGATGAATTGTACTCGGCCCGATATAGCATATTCGGTGAGTAAACTAAGTCGGTTCACGAGTAACCCGAGCGAAGACCATTGGAATGCTCTGATTCGGGTACTTAGGTATTTGAAACATACCTTGAGTTTTGGAATAACATATACGAGGAATCCAGCGGTACTTGAAGGGTATTGCGATGCAAATTGGATATCTGACACAAAAGACTCCAAGTCCACTAGTGGCTTTGTGTTCACTATAGGTGGAGGATCGGTGTCGTGGAAATCTTCTAAACAAACGTGTATTGCTAGATCCACGATGGAGTCCGAGTTTATATCCATGGACAAAGCCGGGGAAGAAGCTGAGTGGCTTAGGAATTTCCTCGAGGATATTCCATGTTGGACAAAACCAGCGCCCGCCGTGATGATACATTGTGATAATCAATCGGCAATTGGAAGGGCACAAAGTAGCTTGTACAATGGTAAGTCTCGACATATACGTCGGAGGCATAATACCATAAGACAAATGATCTCGAGTGGGGTTATTTCGATTGACTATATCAAGTCAAAGGAAAACCTAGCGGATCCGCTTACTAAAGGCATTAATCGAGATCAAATGTACAAGTTGGTTACGGGAATGGGATTAAAATCCACAACATAAGAACAGTCTTAGCGGTAACCCAACCTTGAGAATCGAAGATCCCGAAACCTTGGTTCAATGGGAAAACTAAGTTTTGACAGTTCAGTGAAACACTTGAAAACTTCGCTCATTCCCAAGAACCGTCAAGTGTTAAAATCTGCCTAAGTGGTGAGGTTAAGTCGAGGACTTTTAATGATTCCTATACCTATGGGTGGAGTAAGGCAGGATACTCTTTATAGGAGAATCACTTTTGTAAGTGAGAAGTAAATAGGCCGCTTCAACGAACACTTACTAAACCGAGATATGGTCCAAGGCCGAAATGGACACAACGTGAGAACAAGAAATTGTTAGAGCTGTTGTTGTGTGAGTACTATTGTCTTGATGAACACAAACAGCCGGTAAGTTTAAAGTATCGCACTACTAACCGGCTAGTGTATCCGATAGTATTTCACTAAGGAAGATTCAAAGCCACAAGCTATCTATCCTGATGCAATGATGGTTCGCCGGAACTCTCAAGTGTTGCATACATGCATTAATTTCATTCATGTGGGGGATTGTAAGAAAAATTGGTTTTGTATTTAACGATTCTATTTTTCGTAAGTAGAAGACTTAGAAAATTCCCAAAACCTTTTTAAGGTGAATGAGAAATTAATTCTAAGTGTTATATGTTAATTAATTAAGTTTAAATAACTCAAAGATTGTAGGGTTCACAAACATTCTGTTTTGACAAATGTTTGGACAAACTAAACGAGCCATAATTATGCATTATATATTCTAGTATTGTAGAAGGACTCGTAAGAGACAAGTAGGAAAAAACGAAACTCGATTCCGAGTCCGTATGAGCTCGTACGAGCCCGTGGCGCACGGGCGCGCAACTGGCTGCGGAAATCAAAGGGTTGCAACCCTTGGTGACCATAAGGTATCTTTTGGCCACTAGATGCATCCGTTCTCGTACAGACACGTCCCCAAAGGTGTCTTTTGATACTTAAACCTCTTGGAGGTGTTTCCCTACATCTATAAATACCCACAAACATGGAATCATTTAGTACATGAAATTTTCCAAGAGTCTTTGCATCATTTTTGCAAAGTTCATATTCATCTTGTGCTCCTTGTGTTCTTTCTTATCTTGAGAGTTCCGAAACTTGAGTATTGTTTGTCGAAGGTTTGTGTATTTGAGTTACCGCTATACACAAATCAAAGTCGTTGTATCTTGGAGGCGTTAGCCATGAACCGTGGGTAATATACGGGGCTATTTCGTCTTAAAGAGAGCGTACCTTACGTGCCTCGACTTTGTAAGTTTCGTCAATTTCCTTCTGATTTCTTAAGCTATTTTTGATATTCACATACCACACTAATAACAGTGAGATACCAAAAAAAAAAAGGACATGGTTTCCTTGACAGTAACTATTACTAAAGGTACCCCCAATTGAGACTAATATTANAAAGCTGCACTAAACAAATAAAGCTAATTACTCATGACATAAATTCCAAATATATATCAACATATATGAAGAACTCACATTCTTTTCTTCAACCTGGAGCTCGTACCCTTGACAGCAAATCCAAGCTCTGGCCCGACTGCATATTAGCCCCCGTTGAGCGTGAAGCATTGAGCTAAACCAAAAGTGTGATCGCCTGAAGTTTCAGTTAAAATCCGGTTAATTTTTTGAAATTACGAATTCGGAAAAAAAGGCGGCAACTATGTAACCTCGACTTAAATCATAATACAAAAAATGGGTTCGGGACAAAGAGGTCGTTAGAGATGAAATAAGTGGTACCTGAGAGTACAACCATGTATTTCATATGACAAGGTCTTTTGCTATAAACTTTGCAGTGATATTCTCCAAGGGCTCAAAAGGCGAAGGGAGGTCGATATTAGCTGCAGTCTCATCAGTCGTTAGACCATATCGACGTCCCAAAGGCAGAGAAACAAAGTGATGTAGGGAAGGGTACGAGTGGGACAATATGAATGAGCTCTCAATCTCGAACACGATAAAACACAATCAAATCTTACTTCATTCAATAATTCACCCTCCTAACAATAAAGCATAAGAGTCCTTTATATAAGGCTCTCAATATAAAACTTAACTTATTCTACAAGTTACTTATTAAATAATAATGCTAACAATTATATCCCCTAATACTAATATTATATCCCGCATCATTCTCCCCCGGTTCGGAAGGCTTCACCCTCAAAGCCGCACCAAACGCGCTGATGGTAAATATTGTGTTGGGCAAGGATGTAACTACAGCAAATGCAATTGAACACGCCCTCATACGCATAAACCACCCAGTAAAATTAACACCATAAATACCACATCATCAGTCACGCTCAAATCCACAATTACGGCCAAATATTCCATTGTTGGAAGACTTCGGTACAGACAGTTGGAAAATGTCCCAACAGCTTTTTAGACCTAGTCTCGTCTCTGAAAAACCATCCATGGCCAAGATACTCCGAAAATTGGGTCCGACCGATGGTTGCCTATTCGAAGGTTCAACCTCTGCGACGTTCCACGTGGGGCCCATATCGCTGCAAATATGTATCTTCGTCACTAGAGGCTTCTCATAGAAAATAGGCGGACCGTTGTACAATAGCCCGTCAACTTGTTCTCTACCGAATTCGGGAATGTCAACGCGATACGGGCCCTCCCATCGACCATATTCGCGATCAAATTCCCTCTGCATAGGCCCAAATTCTTCACCTTCTTGACAGGCCTAAAAAACGCGCTCAAATCCCACAGCGACTAATCGCCAACGCCTGTCGGACGCCGCATGTTGCTCCGCTGCTGCCAATCTCTCGCGACGCTTTTGCGTTGTAAGTTCCAACCCCGCCGCAGCTCTTTGTCGTCAAAGTACGCTGCATCGCGCCCGATGTCCAAACCGCGTTGCTACCGGTCGAACCCCGCGAAGTCGACGCCATCACATTCAAATCCCCAATCACGTCAGGCACAATATCCGCCCGCGAAGGCAGCCTCCTCGCGCCTGTCTTTATCGTCGCGTCAATCGTCAACGTCCATGAAGACTGGGCCCCATCGCCAAATGACACGGCTGCTGTATGCCGTGAAGGGGCCAGCCTCGACGTGCGGGGCTGGATAATCACCAAAGAGATTCATCTCTGAGTCTGTCTCCTCGTCGTCGTCGTTGTCGGGCGGTGGTTGTGGAGATCTCCAGCAAGGCGCCCTGTCACGGCCTCCACGTCCTCTGCGAACTCTCCGGAGGGGTTTCCGGCGTAGAGCCTCGATGCCTAAGTTAGTATCAGGAAGATGGTGGTGCTCTGTAAATACGAGTCGTATGTAATGTATGGAGAATGTTAAGTTAGGGTTAGGTTATACCTCAGTCACTTTATATGAAAATACTTGCCCGAAAATGCTTTGCCGGGGTGCCCGCGGGCAGTCGTCCCGACTGCCCGAGTTTAGTGCTTATCCATATCATAATCATCTCTTAGTCCAATCTTAGTCATCCTAAGAGTCCTTCTTATCCCTTTAAGATTCTTTCTTATCTTGTAATTCCTCTTAGGCTATCCACTTCATGTCCCGCCTCGGTATGTGAAATGAACTAGATCGTCATTAGGGATGGAAATCGACTTACTCCATAGCCCGAGGAGCGGGTAGCCTGATGTCCGCCTGCGAGACTCGTGGGATCCGTTGGTTATAAGTCGTTATCCCTCTAGTCGCCTTTCTGTCTCCAGGTTGCCTTATGTCGACCTCGAGTTGCCTCGAGGTTGTCTTATCCTAGATATCTCCATGAATGTCGACTTACTCACGTCGTTATTCATTTAGCTCAAGCTCCTTACACTTGTAATAATCCAGTCCACTTGTATATGGCTATATCAATGTTATTATTCTAATATTTTGTATGATAGTTAAAAATATATCCATAAACAAGCATACTACTCATATATACTAATTCAAATTTATCTGATAGAATTTTTTTTAAAAAAAAAATCAAAATCAAATTGGCAGAGTTCTAAATACTATTGTTTTTTTTTTTTGAAACGATAGGGATAACTATATATCAAAACTAAAACCGGGATCAACGTTCGAATACATCGGGTGCACCTACTCAAATCAAACGCACACGTAACAGCAAATTGAGAGACACACCCATCGGTGGTCTAGATACAAACACTGACCATAGTCAAGGCAGATAGACTGAGCCCTTGGTGTACCCCAATCACAACATACCTAACAATCCAACTAGCACAACCACTGTTTAAAAGACCTAGTCACCAACAAAGATCTACACACCACAAAACCACCCCTAAGAATAAACTAAAATAAAGCAAAGGAAAGACAAAACTAGATCCTACAAACCACTAACAACAATCTTCAAACCTTCTGGAGCTGCACTTCTTGGAATTACTGCCATTTCTGCATATCACACTTTATCACCATCTTTTCTGGTATTCTTTCTTGTTTAAACAGCCAATGGTTTCGTGCCTTCCATAGCCACCATAGTAAGTATGCTGTAAGTTGAATCCTTGCATCTGCCATCTCTGTCTTGTCAATGGAGCACACTTGTGTCCACCATGCCTTGAAGGAACATCCTGCTGTTGAGATGCCATTCCAGTTGAGTGACCTATAGCCCACATTTTCTGAGCCATGTCACAAGAGAAGAAAATATGTTCAATAGATTCAACCTCCTCTCCACAGCTTTGGTATCTGATTATCTTTATTGACAATTTGATTGTAAAAAACGCAAGTCATTTTAAATAGTTAATATCTATTGTACATTTATTTTTATGATTTTACAATAAGAATATAAATGCTTTTTTATATATATATATATATATATATTATTTTTTATTATAAAAATATTTTTTTTCAAGCACACGTGTAGTACACATGTATCATAATGATTAAGTATAAAGTTAATAAATATGCTTTAGCAGAAAACAAATTAATCATAATGATTAAGTATAAAGTTAATAAATATGCTTTAGCAGAAAACAAATTAAAATTTATATCATGTAATTGTATTTTTTTTTCCTACTAACACCTATTTTATTTATTTTTAATTACAAACTCAAATTCATCTACTCAATCAACTTTATTCAAAATAATTCACTTTAAAATCATAATCGGTTGCATTCATATTAGGGCTGAGCACAGGACTCGGAGATTACCGAACTGTTCTGAAAATCGAACCGAATTCACCCCGAACCTAAAAATATTTGTTGACCGTTTGACTTTATCCGAACCGAACCATACCGAAAATATTTGGTACGATTCTATAGATTCATAAAATATCCGAACTGAGAACTAAACCGAACCGAACCGAAAAAAATTATACCAAACCGAGAACTGGACAAGAACCGATTTTAATTCAACAAATTCATATAAATATAATATTTCATCTTGTGCTTTGTTTTCATTTTTGTACATATTTGTATTTAAAGTTGAATTGCAAATAAAATTCAGATACATTAGGTATATATTCATAAACTATCATATATTATATTTAAAATGGAATTGTAAAAATTCTCCACTGTTGAATGTTAATATAATTAAATGATTGACAAAATAATTATTTTATTTTCTTATTGCATGTGAGGCATTAGTTTGAAAAGAAATTAAATTAACATACTTTTTCTATCACAAATTTTGGTAACCAACATGTCAAATTTTATTAAAAATCACTAATTATAAACTGAATTCAAATTTAGAATGTTTGAAAACCGGCCTTTATGAAGAAAATCTTTCACAAAATTTGGAGAGAAATATTCATTTAAAGATGATATATTTTAAAAAAAATTGGTAGATATTTTTACCATAATATCTATCAGTTTAATCATAATACTACGACACGTCGACACCCGCTGCTCGAAGACGGTAAAGGTTCTATACTTTTTGGAATTACACATGTGTTGATGAAAATTCACTAACTAAATTTAAATATGTCGTATGGAATTGTGGTTTGTGAATTATGAGATTTGTATTTGGAACTATGGGATGTGAACTCTTGGATAATGTGTGTCTTAGTAATACTTAATCTACAATTAATTTTTTTCTAGTTTAAAAATATTATTTAAAATCTTTAATATGACGAAGTATTAATGAATGTTGGATTTTTTTAAAGCATATAACAATGAAAATATAACTAGGTAGTTATTAAAAAAAAAATAATAATTAGGAATCTCCGGAGCTTCGAATCGTATCAATCCGAATGGAATCGTTTCGATAGTCCCGAATATCGAACCGAACTGAACCTAAAAATACAAATCTCAGAATCGTCCCAAATTTTTGGTACAGTTCTGGAGATCGAATTTAGTGATCTCTGAATTTTAGTATGGTTCCAAAAATTTGTTCATCTCCGAATAGTACCGACCTTTAGTCACTCCTAATTAATATCCAATCACTCTACACTGTTATAGAAGGAAACTAGAGAAAGGAAGGGGCATTTTAAATATGGGCCTTCACAGTACAAGTTGCCCAATCATACCTTGGTACAACCCCTTAGCAACTCACCCCACACACACCATACTAGCACGTACCCCGTGCGATACACGCGAGAGAGATATTAAATCAATTATTTTTACAGGCTTTGTCCGTTTAAGTCTGAGAAGGGTTATCATCCATTTTTCACCTCTTTTAATCACCGTTAAGTCTTGTTTAAGTCTGAAAAGGGTTATCATCCATTTTCCACCTCTTTTCATTATCGTTAAGTCTGAAAAAATAGGGTTGTAATCTATTTTTCACATCTTTTAATCAGCGGTGCTTTATTAGTCAGAACATTAAGCGTGAGCATGTTAGGGCTAACTTGTAAAATAATTAATATATTATCTCACTAAGACATTTATACTGATATAAATTTAATTTTATTATATATATTTATTCCTTGATATAAGAGAAAATAATAATTTTACTTATTCTTGTTTGTTATATAATAGTTAATTATTATTTTACTATAAACTCTATTGCCATATAATGTCATTATTATTTATAAATTTATAGAAGTTGCACGTCTTCTTGTTCTTTTTATTTTATGTAATGAAATATATTTAATGCACGTTGGTATTATTTATATAAGTAATCAATTTAAAATATGTTAATAAATTTAAAATTAAATAGTGTATAAATAATGTACAAAATATACACATATATTTTTTTAGAATTTAATTTTGTATATTAATTAAACAACTTTGATTTAAGAAAAGTCATGAACTCAATC
Source organism: Striga asiatica (assembly GCA_008636005.1). Lineage (NCBI taxonomy): Eukaryota > Viridiplantae > Streptophyta > Magnoliopsida > Lamiales > Orobanchaceae > Striga > Striga asiatica. The sequence goes on from BKCP01004883.1 coordinate 573,116, forward strand.
TCTCCTAATATCAATATTTTTCTAATTTGCATTATAATGATTATTCTTATTATATATATAGATTAGAATTTTTGCGACACCAACCAAACTAAATATCACAACAACCAAGTAACAATTATGAAAAAACTATAACACAACAACTATCAATTAAATTTGGTAATAAAAAAATCACCTACATATATATAAAAATATGAGGATTCTATATTTCTATTAACTGATGTATACAACACGTGTATAATTTGTCAAGGTATACTTTCATAGCATGATAACAATCAGTCTTAAAAAATCAAAAATCTTATTGAAATGCCATATTTTCTGTTAAAAAAAAAGTCCCCATAAAAAATAATTATATCATAGCAAATTCATTGTGCAATTGAATTTCTATAATGAAGCCCGATTTTCTGTACAAAAATAAAGTTACAACTTTCACATTTTAAGGAAATCAATTAATGTTGGTCCGTTTTTGTTATGAAAATAATAAATAAATAAATTGTAATTAATGGAAAGTAATTAAAGATGAGAGAATTTGACCATATAATTGACCTTTCATTTTTTTAAAATGGTAATTCTTATAATATATATATATATATAAATAATTAAATTAATTAAATAAAATATTAATGCCGAAATAGTAATGACATTTAATGCAGTTGACTTTTCTGAATACTAAATGTAGTAAATAGAATCCTTTTTTTATATAAGTATAGATATAAACAAACGGTCTATTATCCTCACCTTATCTTCTTCCCAACTTCCACTACAATTTCACACCCGAACAATGCCGGAAACGAAAGAGGAGCTCCAACCGGAGGAGAACAACTCCAACGAATACGACTCCGAAACTGAAGCCTCTCCGTCGGAATCCTCTGACGAATACCACTCCGAACCTGACGAACCTGAATCCCCTCCGCCGGAATACGACGACGACTTCGACAACTACAATGAACCCAAATCAGACTTCAAAGACGCTGAAGAAGAAGAAGAATTGTACAAGCCGATAAGATTCGTCCGGGCCGACGGCACGATCGGGGAGACCAGCTTGCGCGAACCCTTCACCGATCTGAGCGCCGAGGCCAACTTCGCCCGCTGGAACCGGATCCTCCAGTCGAAGGGCTATCGCCAGCATTTAGAGGAGGAGAAGGAAAATGTTCCTGTTATCGACAGAGATGAATACTTCAATTTCCCCGAGGACCCAGAGAACTGGCAGGAGGAGGACGTGAGGGAGCTGTGGGCGGACCGCCCGATGGGGATGGTGAAGACCGGGTTTGACCCGCACAACGTGGACGAGGAGGAGGTCAAGATCATCCAGGAGGAGATTAAGGCCGGGAGGAAACCGCGGATTGCCCCCTTCTACGTGCCTTACAGGAAGCCCTACCCAGTGATCCCCGAGAGGAAAGAGAATTACAACGTTTACTCCCCCAAGACAGTTATTGAGGAGCTGGACAGGATAGAGGAGTTCCTGACCTGGCGGAGCTACATTTTTGAAGACGGCAGCTCGTGAGTGGTTTCAGTCTTCTTTCTTTATCTCCGAGGGAGAATAATTNAAAAAAAAAAAAAAAAAAAAAGCTTTTGAATTTTCTTTCTTTGGGTTTTTGAGGGATTGCATAGCTTAGGTTTTACCTGTTTCGAGTTTCACTTAAAGTGTTTGATTATTTGCTCATTAGAAGTCCCTTCCTGTTTATACATACTGATTTTGGTTGTCTTGGTAACTTTGGGAATGGGATTACTGGATTAGTCTTTATTCTCGTTCCATTTCTCGTTTAAGTATGAGTTCCACCTCTTTTGACTGTATATTTTGCAATTGGCAAAATTTTGACTTCTTCTAAGGTATGAAGGCACCGTTTGGGATGACTATGCTCATGGAAAAGGTGTTTTCGTTGCGGAGAACGGTCTGGTCAGGTATTTGTGATTATCTAATTCCGAATCTATCGTAGTGTCAGAATATCCACTGATGCAATCATAATCAGAAATTCTTAGAAACATCAATTTTTGCTTCTAGGTATGAAGGAGAATGGCTGCAGAATAATATGGAAGGTCATGGTGTAGTTGAAGTGGACATTCCCACCATGGAGCCCATTCCGGGTTCCAAGTATGTCATTCTGTGCTATGTTAAAGATTTATGATATGATCAGTGTTGAGAAAAGAGATGTCCTTAAAATAATCCCTTTTTAAAATTACTTATGGTTCTTGCAGGCTTGAAAAAAAGATGCGAGCTGAAGGGAAAATAATATCGAGAGACTTCTTGCCACCTGAAGATAAAAAATGGCTGGAGATGGATATTGAAGACAGCATGCTTTTAGCTGATGGAGAATTAGAGGTCCCCTTTTATGAAAAAGATGATTGGATCAGACTATTTGGAAGGAAGCCGTAAGTTTTATGTTTGAGCTAGCTCGCTTCTTTCGCCTTCTATTTTGGACCTCGAGATGCATATATGCAGTTTGGTGCTTGTTGGCGTAATGTTTGCTTAGAGGCTAATGATGTTAACTTACAGTATTTTGTGTTCATTCATCCTTATCTTTTAAAAATTCATTTCATAACTTCAGGTAGCTCAAATTACAATTATACAAATTCTGCCAAATGTTAAATAATTGCCACTTTACAATTACTATGAGGTCATGTTGTAGTAATTACAAAAAACAACAAAATGAATAAAGAAAATCAGCAATCGAATCGATTTCCCCTTTTTTTCAATAATAAAAAACCGGTTGCTTCACTTATATTGCTCAACTACTCATTTCCTACTCCTACAGTAGCATTTGTGTAGACACATATGAATTGCATGGGAAGATGCTACTATATCGTTCATATTCTATGAAGACTCTGTGAAATTTGTATTGTCTATTTAGCTTTTGAATTTGATCTTTCAATGGTCCTTTGATCCTAGGGAGAAAGGTCGTTACCGGTACGCTGGCCAATGGAAACATGGCAGAATGCATGGTTGTGGCGTATATGAAGTCAATGAGAAAACTATATTTGTAAGTAACACTATACTGTTGTTTCACCATCAAGCTTTTTAGTTCAACTGATACTGCTCAAGATGTGCAAGAGTGTTTAACACTTTTCAAACGCCGATTTTATCAGCTTATTGAGATTCATCCCCTTTCCCTTCAACCATTCCTCCCGTCTAATTAGAATAAGTTTACATTTTGTTAACTCTTACTTGGATCTATTTGTTTTATAGTAGAAGATTTCATCACTCTTGATATAAAAAATTTATTGATTCCAATCAAAAACCAATTCTTTTTTTTTGTTCAAGTAAAACAGCTAGCTCTTATGAAGTTAATTTTATTTATTTGATTCTTGTCCTGTCTAATTTTTCTCAATGTTTCACCTTGTACTATGACGTTTCATATGAGGAATTGTCATATACATTCCAGAAAGGTAGCTCATTTTTTTGCTCTGTTGATAGACAATTTGGAAAAAAAATCTGAATGGGCTTATGATTTTATGGTATACTACAAAACCACATACTAGGTTTAGCCTATCTATGGTAAGACCAATTGTTACAAATCACAATAGTCCTCAAAGTTTTATAAAGACCGTTTTACATATATATTCATAACATTTATACTCCCTTTTCGAGGGCGCACAATGTGAAAAAGAATCTGAAACCATGATCTGTAAAGAAGTGGGTTTCTTTATAATTATGTGAAGGCTCTGAGAATAGTATTTGTAACTGAATCCTATCTGTTTATTGACTAATTGAATACATCTAAAAATTCTCTAATATCAATATAATAAAATCAATATGTTGAGTTTGTCAAAACCTAAACACACTGACTTGAAAGAATTATTTATATACTTATTATTGTTATTATTATTTATTATTTTGAATTTCTGCTGGAACTAATATAAAGGATTTTATGTTAGATAAGCATAATTTATTATTACTTGTGCAAGAGGAAAGTATACCCTTTGATTCCTAAGATCTTATCACTTTATTTGGACAAAAGATCTATGAAGCAAAACATGATAAAGAATCCTGTTTACATTGTTTCTGTTTGTGCTGGCAGGGCCGATTCTATTTTGGTCTCCCTTTGGATGATCCATCTGGCTGTGATGCAGAAGCGTCGGGGGTAATGATATTTCCTTCTTCTCAAACTCTGTTTGAAATTTCTATGTTGCTTTAGAGAGGATAACATAAGCGTGTGTCACCTCAGCTGCATGCAGGTATAGCAGAGGTTGCAGCTGCGAAGGCCCGCATGTTCGTCAACAAGCCTGATGGAAGTAAGTTTTTATATGATGAATATCAAGTTTATTGCTCAGTGAAGTTATCAACAACCACAATTTCTTGAAGGGTTATTTTGATCTGCGTCCACGAGGTTAAAAAATTCCTCTTGTATCTTATATTTGATCACTTATTTGGACAGCGAGCAGTATTTGCAGTTTGAATGACAAATTTTAGCATACATCTATCGTAGTCTGATTGTATTTGATTCGAGGCTAGAAAATTTTGATAGGATCTGGAAATGTGCCCCATAGAGAAATAATCTTATTGAATTATGCACTATTTGGTGAGCAAAATTCACTGAACATATTCACGCTTTGAATATTCTTTAATATTTTAATACTTGTGAGTTGTGACTTACGACTGTTGGACTTTGACAATCTACTTTATTGCCAATTTTGAACAACTGAGAGATATGAAGAAAAGTGGTGGTTAGTAACATAAGTCTTGCAAGCTAAAACTGCTAAATACCCTGATTTTATAACAGGTATCCGTGCTTCTTCAGAAAGAGAGTTAAGTTTTACCTGGACACTTCACTTGCTATTTAGTTGGATGCTGTTTTCCTCCTCTTATGATTATTCAGTTCAATATGTTGGCTTTTCTCCCTTTACTTGCGCATTCTAATAAATTCTGTGTTCTGTCAGTGGTCAGAGAAGATAGAGGTCCATATTCTGATCCCCAACATCCTTACTTTTACGAAGAAGAAGATGTGTGGATGGCACCAGGCTTCATTAATCAATTCTACGAGGTAACTTTACTCAGACATAATAACGAAATACCATCGTCATCCAAATGGTTTCATCAACTCTTGTGAAAAAAAAAAAATTGCCTTTTTCAGGTACCCGATTATTGGAAAACGTATGTCGATGAGGTGGACCAAGAGAGGCAGATGTGGTTGAACTCGTTCTACAAAGCTCCACTTAGGCTGCCTATGCCTTCTGAACTTGAATACTGGTGGGAGAAAGGAGGTAACTTTGTTCTTAGAGAATCATGTCATATAATCTCCACTCATCCGTTCTCCCCGTTTTGGTTCTCAACTAATGTTCAAAATTGTTAAATGATTACAACTTTCCAAGTTAATTATTGATGTATAATAAATTTATGACCTCAGTACTACAATACCCTTTCGTAACAAAACCCCTTTTCTTCTATTCCGACCAGATGAAGAACCTGAATTCGTCCTGATTAACAAAGAGCCCGAGCCCGACCCAGAAAACCCGTCACAGCTCATATACAGCGAGGACCCACTCATCCTACACACTCCGACTGGCATGATCATAAACCACATAGAAGACGAGGAACACGGGATAAGGCTCTTCTGGCAGCCCCCTCTGAAGGAGGGCGAAACCGTAAATCCGGATGAAGCCCGATTCCTGCCTCTCGGTTTCGACGAGTTCTATGGTCTCGAAGAGGTGAGGGAGCAGGAAAACCCATGGCGCCGGTTTGTGACTTCGGTGGAGAATAAGTGCAAGTCCTTTTTCGAGGGTATGGAAAAACGGGCAGAGGAGAGGAAGAAAGTGGGAATGGAGAGAATGGAATTGCTGAGAGAGAAGATGGAGCTCGTGGATGCTGAGTTTTCCCTCAAGGAGGCTGTAGAGGATTTGGATGAGGAGTTGAAGAGGATGCAAAAGGAGGAGGAGAAAGGTGGTGGTTTGGAGTCGGAGAAGACTGTGGATAGAGTTGAGGAAGATGAGGAGGAAAAAGAAGAAGAAGAGGAAGAGGAAGAAGAAGATGATGATGATGATGATGATGATGATGATGATGAGGATGATGATGGAAATGGTGTTAATGCTTCGAGTTTCGGGTCGACTAATGATAAAATCGCCAAAAACGGTGATGAGAGAAGTAAAGGGAAGTCGGCGTTTGCGGCGGCATCCCTGTCGTTCAGCAGCTCGAGCCTCATGTCGTTGGTAAGCATGAAGTATTATATTTCGATTCAGATTTGTTTCTGTTTATTTACAAATTGTAGTATCAAGGGTGAGGTTTTTCTTATAAAGTGAAAGGTAACGTAAAGGGCGTGTTTGTGATAGTCTTTATTGCTCGTAAGTTAGTTTTAATAACCTTAACTTATATTTGTTGGGCTGTGTTTCCTAACTTGTCAAGAAATTGAGAAATTTGTTCGGAAAAGAGGTAGGAAGCCCCTACTTTGATTTTAATTCGGTTTTGGTAACTGGGAAGATCATGTAATGATTCAAGATCTTTGGTATTGCTGTTAAATGTGAAAAAAGAAAAAAAAAATCAGGGGTAGTTACAATTTACAAAGGACCGCCTTTCAGGTTTACATCTCTCAAAATTATTTGGTCACATATTACACAAGGAAAGTACTTATTAGCCGAATACATAGTGCACGTTATATTAATTTCTGAAGATTGCGGTTTTCTATTTTCTCTCTCGTCCTTTCTTGAACATAATTCTACTGAACATTTTAAAGAGTTACTTAAGTCATACTCTGTTGTGGCTTGACAGGTTCCTCCGAAGCTGCAAACTTCATTTTTAAGCTGGAAAGAGGGAATACTTAACAAGTCCACACCTTCTCAGTTACCACACGAGAGCCGGAATTTTTGTACCGTTTCCTGTCCTCGTGCGAGTTGTAAAGTCATGAAACTGAAAGTTGCAAGCCGAAGATATCCTGTCGAACCCATATCAAAACATGGGTCGAGAAAGTACTCGAAAAGGAGAGAATGTGAACGGGTATTCGAGGAGCTAAATGTATTATCACTGCACACTCCTCTAATGATGTAAGCTTTCTTCTTTTATCAAGTTTTGTAGCGCTGGTGCGTGGAAATACACTCTGCGATTCTGTGTTTTGGACCCTTTTTTTTTTTTTTTTTTTTTTTTTTTTTTTTTT
>BKCP01004883.1:591691-615301 GCA_008636005.1 Striga asiatica
TAGGTGGCTAAAGCTGCCGATTCAGAAGACGATGAGGATGATGGCAGTGAAGATGACTCTGATGATGTTGATGAAATGGCACTTAATGATGATTCTAGTGATGAGAAGTCTGGTAAAGTATGTCATTTCTTCTAATGCATGGGCATATAACTACGTGGCCTTTGTTTACTTTATGTTCATCACTTATTTTGATATTGCTGAACAATAGAGTAGGGTTCAGAGAAGAAAAGGGACTAGTTGAGTATTAGTAAAAGAAACACACTTTGGATTTTTGGGGTAATTTTTGTGATAATTATTATTGTGGATGGATTTTTTAGTAAACCTTGAATTGGGATTTTTTAGGATTTTGATGAAGAATATGATGATTTCAGTGCCTACCCCAAAGGTACAGCTCTGTTTCTTTTTATATGCTTATATTTCTTTAGCAATTCACACCGCACATAATTGAGCATGTTGCATTGTATAATTTGTCATGCCAAAATCTGCAGCAATCAAAGAAAAGGCCTGCTCAACAAGCTTTTGTTGCAGCCACGAAGAAGACTAAATCCTCTACCCCTGATAAGACGGGTTTCAATTCTTTCTTTTGCTTTTTTGCGGTTATCTTTACTAATATTTGGAGGATTTTTTATTTAGAACCATGGGTTTTTTTTTATAAATTTGTCAATATTTTTAGTAAACTTAAATTATCTTTATGAAATACCTAGCAAATACCCCCACTTGAATTATTTTCGTGAATTCCTGGATAATACCCTCCTCGAGGGTTCATTCTTTTAACTAGAGACAAATGTGGAACACTGCTCTGATACCAATTGAAAAGTATACGTTTAGAATTTAAGGCGCTCACCTATTAACAAATCCTCTGTGGACCATCTATTTATATAATGGGTGATTTGTTAATTATTTAGCCCGCGAGGAATAGATTTAGCCCGAAAATTGACCGGGCAATCATGGTTGTGTAGATAGGTTCGTTGGCGACATATAAGAAGAAGCGGAAATCAATTTTGAGCTTGGACGAGTCCGAACGGGCCCAAAAAGCAAAGTCGCGCGAAACAATTTTAATGTGTAGGTCAAGAGCTTTGGGAGGAAATGATTTCAAGAATAATTTGGTCATGTAAGCATGCATCATTGAATAGAGGGGTTCGTTAGCTACGTATAAGAAAAAACGGAACTCAATTCCAAGTTCAGACGAGCCCAAAATACAAAACACATACTATATATTAATTTTTTTATTCATTAATTTTAAAATATAAAACGTATTATCAAAATACGTTTTATTTCTTAATTATTTACAAAACGTATTATGATAATACGTTTTATAAATAATTATTTGTTTAGTTCTTAATTATTTGAAAAACGTATAACCAAAATACGTTTTATTTATTAATTTTTGTAAAAACGTATTATGTGAATACGTTTATTCTATAATTTGAGATTTTATAATAAAACGTATTCCGAAAATATGTTTTTTAAATAAAAACGTATTCTCAAAATACGTGGTTTGATTTTTGTCTACATGTTTTTAAGTTTTTTGGTTTTTGTCCACTTAAATTTTTTTATATTTAAATAAATAAATAAATCAATAGTTGAAAATTAAAAAAAAATACAGAAAATGTGATGTTAAAGTCAGGTCTGTTGGTTTACGTCTAAAGTGAACACTTTCACTCACCAAAAGCTACGAAAAAAAGGTGGAGATATTGTAATCATTTTGCAACAACATCAAATTGAGAAAATTAACCCATCCACTATCAAGATTAATTTAATTTGCACATATATTAATCCTAGTTTTTATTTGCAACTATATCAACACCTTAATTTTTATTTGCAATTATACCAACATTCCTTATTTCCCGCTTTTCCTTTTTCTTTTTCGTCACTTCCCTATCTCTTCTCCTTCTTCCAGTTGCTCCCCTCTTCTTTCATTTTTTCTCCTCCTCCTATATTCCCAAATTGCTCGAGTATACATAGCAATAATGTTATATCATTCGTCATGGACTGGATGCCAGACTTTTTAATAAACTGTAAAAGTCATCAGAACTATTCATACCACCATAGATTTCATATGCAATCAGATCACTGTAAGTTGAATTTGAGACCCATTCTTTTTGTTATTTTTGTTTAATCCAACCAACCAACAAAAGAAAAAAAAAATTATGCAACTTCATCTCCAGCAGAAGCAGAAAAAAAATGATGCAACTTCATCGGACGGGAATCTCAACGTACCATGTATATATAGTTAATGAAGACTTAGTCTTTGGAAGAATTTTTTCACATGTTTTGATTTCTTTATGTGTTGGAAGATTTCAATTTTTATTTGACGTTGATCTACAGTTTATATTTGAGGGTAATTGTTATTTTACAACATGTACTATGGGGTAATTGTATTTTTGGTATCTATTCTTTATTTATGGTAAAAGTACAACCCAACCTTTACGTTTTTGCAAATTTAGTACTTAATATTAACGCCTGCAGTATTTCCGTCTATATTCTTGTCTTCCAATGTATAATAAATAAAAGAAAAGGAAAAACTAATTGTGTGGCACTTAAAGAAAAGGGCAAATATGAAAAGTTTCATTTCTTAATTCTTGTTCTTAACACATACTCTCTTAAAGCCCTAATTCCCGTACCCCATTTCAACTACAATCTTCATTTTCTGAATAAATCATTGCTTAATACATAGAAATCTGATATGGGTTGGAGGATTAGAGACCCAACTAATCCTTTTTTGCAACATGGAATCATTCCTCTAGATTATGGTAAGTATAGCTTTTTTTTTTTTTTTGGTAATATGTAATGATGCTTAAATTATTATTTGTGTAGTTGTTAGTTAACAAGATTCATGGCCCTATGTTGATTAAAAGATTTTGTAAATGATTTGTAACATATTTCTTACTTTTGAATACATGTGTTATTTTTCTTTTCAGGTTCCAATTCACAAACTTTCACTATCAAATTTCATCATTCTGGTAAGTTTGTTGATATTGTTGGAATCAAACAATATATGGGTGCTAATATTGGTGTCGGTCATGTTGATTTTTGTTATCCGGATGAGTTGTCGATGCTTGAGTTAGTAAGCATGTGTGATGAGTTGGGTTTACATGGAGTGAAAGCATTTCATTGCAGCCTGGATGAGATTAATTATTGCAGGAATAATGTAATTGTGCAAAGTGATCTTGATGCAATGAATTTAGTTAATTTCATTGATGAAAATAGGACAATTGGAGGTTTTCTTGAACATAATGATGAAACTTTTCCTGAAATTACTGAAAGGTTGGATTTTGTGGGGGATTTTGATGTTCTAATTGAATATGAAAGGGGATAAAGTAGGTGAAGGGAAAGACAGTGATGTTGAAGCTGCGCAATATGTGAGTATTGATTCTGAGTATGAGGATGAGTTTGTAGATAGTGACAATTATGTCACTGATGAAGATGATTTACTATTTGAAAAAAAATATTAACAATGATGTGGAATGGGGCGGACTAGACATGAGGAATAAGAAAAAAATTGGGGAAACTTCTACCACTGAGCAAATGGGCAGAGATAAGAAATGAAAGTCTAGAAAAGAAAAAGCAATTCTAGATGGGATGGACTGCAAGCTGGAGTTAGGAATGGATTTCCCAGATACAAATTTTTTTAAGGATGCTGTTAGAAAAAAATCTATCAAGCTTGGTAGAGATGTTCAGTTTACAATTAATCATAAATACAAGGTCCAAGCTAAGTGCAAGCATGGCAAATGTCCTTGGGTTATTTATGCATCCAAGCTGCAAAATGAGAACACCATTCAGGTGAAGACTTATGTGGCTACACATAAATGCCCTCGCCAATAGAAGGTTTCACATGCCACTCCCAAGTTTCTTGCTAAGATGTATAATGAGAAGTTGAGGAATGATCCAAGATGGCCGATCTAGTCCATGTTGTTGTGGATGCAAGGAGATATAAAATTATGCTTCAACAAATGACAGATGTACAGAACCAAGAAAATTGTTAGTGAGTCGTTAGTGAGTCGGGTGATGTGACTGATATTGAGCAGTATGGCATGTTATGGTCATATGCTGAAGAGATTAGGAGATCCAATCCTGGAACAACAGTGAAGATAAAATCCAAAGTGAAGACAGATGGGGTATATTTTCAGAGGTTCTACATTTGTTGGGATGCTTTAAAGCAGGGTTTCATACAAGGTTGTAGACCACTAATTTGTATGGATGGACGTCATTTAAAGTCAGGTGGGATTTTGCTTTCAACAGTAGGTATAGATGCAAATAATTGCATTAATCCTTTTGCATATGCTGTTGTGGAAAAAGAGACCAAGAAAACATGGCACTGGTTTGTGCAGTAACTAATTGAGGATCTCAACATTCAAAACCCATTCTACTTCACCATAATGTCAGACAAACAAAAGGTTTGGTTGATGCTGTGGATCAACTATTGACAGGTTGTGAGCATAGGTTTTGTATCCAACATTTGTATGCAAACTTTAAGCTACAACATAAAGGTTTGGCACTGAAGAACCTTCTATCGCAAGCAGCTAGAGCTACTAAGGTTTCTGATTTCAATATTGCGATGACTGAATTACAGAAAAAGGATCTGAAGGCCTTTGAGTGGTTAGTTAACAAGCCTCCACAACAATGGTCCAAGTCACATTTCTCTTGCACTTCCAAAAGTGATCTATTATTGAACAACTTTTGTGAGTGTTTTAATTCTTTAATCCTCAGAGCAAGAAGCAGGCCTATTCTTACAATGCTGGAGGAAATCAGAATGGTGTTAATAAGGAGAATTCATGTGAGAAGAGATGAGATGTTGCAGCATGTTGGGGACATTTGCCCAAAAATGGAGGAACTTTTGGAGGTGCATAAAAAAAGGCCATGTTTTATATTGCACATTGGAATGGATGTGATGAGTTTGAAGTTGAGGGTTCAAATGGAAAGAGATTTGGAGTTCATTTAGGAGAAAAAAGTTGTACTTGTAGAAAATGGGACCTCACTGGAATACCATGTCCACATGCAATCTCTACCTTCTATTACATGAACCATGAACTTGAAGCGTATGTCGACCATTGGTACAAGAAGGAAAATTATTTGCAAACCTACAGTCATGTGATGGGTACCTTAAATGATGTTGATATGTGGCCCATGGTGGATGTTGATCCTCTTATACCCCCAGTTGTTTACAATATGCCTGGGAGACCTAAAAATTTTTCTAGGAAAAAAACCCCATCTGAACAGGCTGAAATTGGTGGAGGTAAAGGGAAAAGAAAATCTGTTGATTCTAAAATGTCAAGGAAAGGGATGATTATGACTTGTAAAACATGCAAGAAGCCTAATCATAATTCAAGGGGATGCCCAATGAAGAAAGACTCCACCCATTCATCTCCAAAACTGGATGTTCTTGCTCCAAATCAACAGAAAATGGTGGTAAATTTTATCATAATTGTCCATTTTCTTCACCATGTTTTTTTTAGCATATTTTTGTTTTATTCTTTCTTATTTTTGCATGTAGCCACTCGAAAAAAGAGCAGGAGGGAAAAACAACTTGAACCTAGAACCAACAATAAATTGCAGGTTTTTTTAAATACTTCTATATTGAATATTGTTTGTTAGTTGTTTCTAAAAAAACAACTCAAAAGAGAAAATAATCATCCACATTTTTTTTTATGTAGGTCAACAGGTGTGTGGAGGTTTCAAGTCAACAGTCCTCAACAACTGACTTATTTGAACAAGATGTGCATAGGCCAAAGAAGATTATTCAGAAGATGGTCAATTCAAACATGAAGCTTTTTGGAGAAGCTGTCAAATTCTCAACAACGCCAGGACAAGGATCACATCTTAGGACAGTTTCCACAGAGGAGGATGCACCACTATTAGGATCATATTGATTGCTACATGGTGCTTTATGTTTTGCTTTGTGGTTCTTTGTTCTTTCATTAAACTTGTAGTGTTTTGGTAGGTTTTGGACAGTGTGCTCTGAAGTTCTGTGAATTTTGGTATGCGACTCTTAAAACTAGTAGTGATGGAGTTTTGGCAAGTATGTAGTATTTTTTGTATGGCAGGATATGCCACTCTTAAAACTAGTAGTGATGGAGTTTTGGCAAGCATGTAGTATTTTTGATATGGCAGGATATGTAACTCATATTATGTTGAATCAATGCCTATTTTTATGCATATCTCGAATCTCGACTAGTCCAATTTCAGCACATGAAATAGTTTGGGACTGAGTTTGTGTCTTTATGGAGATCAAATATAGAAGCACAGGGCCAAATAACAATTCCTCTTTAATATTTCAAAAAGACATTAAAATAAAATTTTGTAACTAAAGTTTACTCATTACTGAACTTTCTTGTTTCCTTTGAGATGACAGATGAGATGTTCTAACACAAAATAAACTATTAATCATTCATCTCTTGAAACCATCTATCAATCTGACTCCAAGAGATCCATAAATTTTACCAAGTGCCAACATTTAGTGTTAATCAATAAGAACATGATTATATAACGTGACTCCACAATTTGCAACGCAAAGCACAAACCCGAACACAAATGAATTAGGCAAACAAGAAAAAAGAGCAAAACTGGCAAAAGGGATATGTCAATCTCACTATATTTCAATTTGGAATTCATACTATTATTCATCACACTACTACATAATAGATTGTGAAATTCATCACAAAGTTAGAAAATTTGAATTTAACCAACAACTTACAACTTAGAGTCATAATAAGCCTAAATAGTCCATACAATACAAGCACAATTCATACCATCATTTGTAAAGAAGGTATACAACCATCCAAGATAACACCAAAACCAACCACATACACCTCTCCCTAAACCTCTTTCTCTTGGGTTCATCTTCAAGCTTCTCATTTTTCTTCAATAAACTTGGAAGAATTGGTCTTGCTCTTGTGCACATTGGTGGATCAATCCACACGTAATATGTGCAACCTCCAGATTTCTTCAATGAAATGCCAAGATTAAAATGTAAGAGACCAAATAATAATAAGGGTAAATAATTATTTGCAACCTGTACTAATCGCGTTTTCGCATTTTACAACCTAAAGAATATTTTGTACTAAATTGCAACCTTTAATACACGGGTTTGCCTGTATCGCAACCTCCGTCCATCGGCGGCTCGTTTTCCACCGGAAAAGCGAGCGTGCGGCGCACACGCACGAATCTTGAGGGTAGATTTGCCATTTTATTACGCGACCTTTGGACTCCCCAAATACACTCTGAATTGAATTGAATTCACAAACCAATTCAAAATTAGGGCAAAACACTCTTCTTGTCTCTCTCTCTGCGCGAATAAAACGAGAACCTTCTCTGCAAAAATTTAGAGCAAACACTTCGCAAATTCAAATTGATTGCAATTGTGATGGTCTGGAAAAAGCGAATCAGTGATGACGACATACCACCAGGAAGACCCTGCCCAGATTACGGTTTGTACTGTAACCCTAATTCGTAATTTTTTTTTTTTTATATTTTGTTGAATTTGGCCCAATTCTTTTAACTGTGAACATGTTTGTGTGATTATGTGGCGACGTTTTAAATGTGGCGACAATTTCTTGAATGTGGAGACAATCAGTGGATTATTCATATATCAACATGTGAATTTTTTCTGAAATGTGGTCCCTTTTTCGAAATTGATAAATTAGTTTGGTTTTTTATTAATTTTTTTATTTAATTTTCATGTGAAGGGACCAGGATATTGATTTGTGTAATATTCTTGTCCCCTTCAGGTCCAAGTTCACAACTGTTTACCATTTCATTTCATTATGGTGGACGATTTGTGGAATTCGGTGATACATGCTACACTAGTGAGAACATGAGGGTAAGTCACATTGACTACTGTGACCCTGACAAACTCTCACTGATAGAAATATTTCTTATGGCTTCTGAAGTTGGGGCAGAAGGTGTTAGGTGTGTGCATTGTAGTAAAAATGGTGTTAATGATTGCCGGTCTTTGTTTGTCTTGAAAAATGATTTTGAGCCATAAGTCTTGTTAGTTGGATTGATGAGAATAGAATGGTTGGTTTATATGTTGAACATATAGAAGACTACATGAGTAGTCAACCTTCTGATTGCTTGCCTTCTGTTGATGAACCATTGGATTATGTGGGGGATGATGGGCAGGATTTAGATGAATTAATTGATAATTTCACTGTTGAACAAAATCATGATGATATAGGTGATGATGATTGTGGTGATGATGATTTGGGTGATTCTGATAGTGAGTTTGAAATCCAATCTTTTGGATCAGACTCAGAGTGTTCTGATGAGTTTCTTGAGAGTGATTGTGATTTGTATGATGAAGATGATAAGATGTTTGAGGGTCATGTAGATGCAGAAATTGAATGGGGAGGGATAACTAGAGAGGAACCTGATAGGCCTGAATTTGCATGTAGCAAGGGTAAGCAGAGAGCTAAAAATTCCCATCAAACTTTTGATCATCAAAAAGACATGCAAAATCCACAGTTCGAATTGGGCATGAAATTTCCTGACTTAAACATGTTTAGAAAGGCTGTTAGGAACTTTGCAATTGCACAAGGTAGAGAAGTGTCTTTTACAATTAATTTGAGCTATAAGGTGCAAGCAAGATGCAAAAATAAGTCATGTCCTTGGCTCATTTATGCATCCAAAGTTCAGAATGAAGACACTATGCAGGTTAAGACATTCAATGGTAGGCATAAGTGTCCTAGAAACCAAAAGGTGAGTCATGCTACTCCAAAAGGGATAGCTGAAACTTACAAAAATAAGATATTAGATAATCATAAATGGCCAGTAGAGGCAATGATGACAGAGATGCAAAGGGAAGTAGGGATTGTTTTCAAAAGATGGCAAATGTATCAGGCTAAAATATATGTGTCTCAGATTGGTGTGGGAGTTGATTGTGAGCAATATGCTATGCTTTGGTCTTATGCTGAAGAGATCAAAAGACACAACCCTGGGACCACTGTGAAAATTAAAAGCAAACTTGTAGATGGGGAGCCACTGTTTAAAAGAATTTATATTTGTTGGGGCTCTTTAAAAAGGGGATTGCTTATGGGTTGTAGGAAGGTGATATGCTTAGATGGTTGCCATCTGAAAACTAGTTGTGGTGGTGTTCTATTGACTGCAGTTGGGGTTGATGGAAACAATTGTATGTATCCTTTTGCATATTCTGTTGTTGAAAAGGAAACAAAAAAAACTTGGCATTGGTTTGTTGAACTGTTGAAAGGAGATTTGGGAATTGAGAATTCTTTTCAGTGGACAATAATGTCAGATAAACAGAAAGGGTTGATAGATGCCATTGAAACTCTACTGCCAGATGCTGAGCATAGGTCTGTGTCTAACACTTGTATGGAAACTTTAGGGCTTCATTTAGGGGATTAGCCCTGAAAAACTTGTTGTGGAGAGCAGCCAGGTCCACTAGGGTTGTTGATTTTAATGCTGCAATGAAAGAACTGGAAGAAAGGGATAAAGAAGCTTTTGAATGGTTGGCTAAGAAACCAGCAAATCAGTGGTCAAGGTTACATTATAGTTGCAACTCAAAGTGTGATATGCAGCTGAATAATATGTCTGAGTCATTTAACTCACTCATTTTGAGGGCAAGGAGTAAACCTATTGTTTCTATGTTGGAAACAATAAGACTTATCTTGATGAAGAGGACCTACATGAGAAGGGATCAGATGATAAAATATCTGCATGGGAACTTGTGCCCAAAAATCTTGAAGCTGTTGGAGGAATTGAAGAAGAAGTCCATGGGTTTTATTTGTCACTGGAGTGGAGAAGACCAATTTGAAGTTGAGAGAAGCTCAAGGAGATTCAGAGTTCATATGGGGGAGAACTCATGCACATGTAGGAAGTGGGACCTCACAGGTATCCCTTGTGAGCATGCCATAAGTGGTATGTGTTAGTGTTATATACTGAAAGATTGGCTGCATGTTATTACACATTTACCCTTTATGAATGAGAATCATGTTAGATTAAACAAGTTCTACGTTCTGTTGTTCTGCACTTAGATAGGGTGGGTCGTCATCGGGCGAACCGAAGATCACTCTATCAGTCACTTGCGAACAAGAATAGTTGTTCACAACCTAGATGGACATGAACACCCCATCCGAACGGTTGTAGTGTCAACTGTACAGTTTGTCTTGACTGATTAGTTGCACTAGTACATTTATGTATTGAACAGGATCCCAGAGAGGAGAAGTTCATTTTATACTGATCGTCGTAAATGAACTAGGCCTCGGTCTGCGTTCTCTTAACCCGTAAGATATTAATTAGGCAGATATATATAATATATACTACTTTGATTCACATGAGTGAGGTTCAGTTTGCTGGATTAATATTCCTACTGTTTTTGGTAATATTATTATATATAGGATGTGCTGTTAGGATATTTACGGTCACCATGTGCGTTAGTTTGATGATGTCCCCGGAGTGAGTTCATGAAGGATTGTTATGCTAAACCCTGCAGGTGGATTAAGTTCCGGCATAATAAGAATGTGATGAACGAGCGCTAGCTTCGGTGAAATAATAATAAATTAATTAATTCTTGATTGTCAGTAATCGAATTAATTAATGGACATTATATCTTAAACGTGGGGAGGTAAATCGAGTAATTATTATTGGAGTCTCAAATGTAATTTGGGCTAGGGAAAGGGAGTGCAATAATATAATGTTGGTGGCCCATTAATATTATTTAATTAATTAGAGGAGTGGGTTTGGCCCACAGTTAGTCTAATTAATTAAGGAGCCCTTTTCCTAATCTCCTTAGGGTCCCTACTGTAGCTCTATATATACATCATTAAGCTCATGAGAAGAGAATAGAAGTCTCATTCTCACGTGAAACCATCTCTCTCTCTAGATCTCATTCGAGCTTTATCTTCTTCTTGTTGCTCCACTGGTACAAGTTGAAGAAGGGTGTATTGAGTAATACAGTAGAAGATCTGTAGGTAAACCGAGACGAAATAGATTTTGACCTACAGAACTAACCGGAAGTCCGATTGAGACGTACAGTATATCCAGACGAGCGTCTCGACGAGGGCTTTCCATCGCCGCTGACGTCGCCGGAATCCGACGCCGCACGCGCCCTCACGCGCCGCCGGAAGGTGTCTGGCAGCAAAATTTCGTTTTGATCTGTTTGCATCCGTTTGATCCAGTTTTGATCTGATCTTGTTCGTGCAACCCAAGACGCGTGTTGCGGTCAATCAATTGCGGTCAACCGTTCGTGGTCAACCAGATCTACATAAATTTTAAGCCGTAAGTTCTCTACGTCAAACCTCTAGATCCGCTGCGCATAGGTTTACGTTTGCTATTGAATTCGTGATTTGTACATAACGAGATCCTCACAGATCCCAACAAGTGGTATCAGAGCACTTGGTTAATTCGTTTTGTACAAAGTTCAAATTTTTACGGCTTTATTTGACAAGATGTGTTTAAACGCAGCCATATATTGGATTATATTTGCATAACTCGGTTTTGCAGGAAAATAGTTAATCCACTATTATGGCCGATTATGTGTTTGATGAATGTTGTTGAATGTGATGTATGGTTTTAAATTTGTTTTTAAAGCCTCGGGCATGTCGAGGAATTTATGGATGAATGTTTGTAATAATTATTCGCCCGGGGGTTGAGCGGATAGATTTAATTATTTGTTTAGAAAACATACACATCCATTCGTTGGATCTAGGATCGAATTATGTAATTTTGTAAATTATATTTTTCGTGTTGTGATCGTGTGTTGATAACCGGGAGATCACAAGAGATCAACGAGCCTCGAAGAATTAAAAAAAAAAGGGAAACGGCGCGTTTTTCCGACCACTGGCAGCGGCGGCCGGGCGGCAGCCAGGCGGCAGTCGGCGGTTGGCTGCAGGAGGTGGAGAGGTTTTGCCTTCTTGTCCAAGCAGTACAAGATCAACCAAGATTCTACTGCTTAAAGGAGTTCCAGTTGAACAGGGAAAAGAACTGTCACAGTTTCCTTGTTTAAGGAGACTCAATATTTAATGGCCATAATAGTGGATTTATTTATTTATTTAATTAAATTTATTATGCCATTAAATTATTATTTATGCATGTTAATTAATTATATTCTTGCATGGGATTAATTTAGTATTGCTAGATTAATTATGCATGTTAATTAATTATTGCATTAACATAGATTAATTTGGAATTGTATAAATAGTTAAAAATCCTCATTAAATTGTACTAAGTTTGAGAAGGGATTTTAAATTAAAGTTAATTGTAAAATTCCTAAGGCCTCCATTTCTAATTTGTCGGTAACTCAATTAATTGCGGTTATGGGCTCCCCCTCGGGTGACATTGCTAAAATTAATTGTAGGAAATTACCAGGACAAATTTATAAAAGTAGACGGTTAGAGGAAATCTTATGAGAGCTTACGGGCTTCCCCTCGGATGACGTATAATCATATTTGACGACCTTAGGACCGAGAAATGGGATTCACTTAGAATGCGATTAAATTTATTAACCCCCCTCGGGGTCCCTGAATTCTATTGCATGGCCAAATGGAGACCGACTATTAATTTCGTTCGTCATGAATTTGGTTTTGACTTATGGAAATTAATGGGCCTTAGAAAAGCCCTTCTCTTACAAAATGCGAGTTTGTAGGGCGACCCTCGTAGCATGCATTCTCACAAGGTGTAATAGATGTCGGTGGATTTAAGTTAATGTTGTTTTGAGGATATCAATATTAACAGTTAAATTCAAAAGTGTTTAATCTGTAAAATTTATTTGCATGATTCTCAGGATATTCATCATGTCGTTCAATCCGTTGTCTGTCATTCTAAAAGAAAATCAGCTTACTGGTCCTAATTACATTGATTGGAAGAGGAACTTAGACATAGTGTTGACTGCTGAGGGTTATAAGTTTGCTATCACTGATGCTTGTCCGGCGGTGCCGGCGGCTGATGCTCCTGAGCAGGAGAAAGAGGAGTATGCTCGGTGGAAGAAGGCTGATGAGATGGCGAAGTGTTACATTCTGGCTTCTATGTCGAATGTTCTTCAACATCAGCATCAGTCTAAGGACACTGCAGCAGATATACTTCTCAATCTCAGGGATCTGTTCGGACATCAGTCTAGGGCTGCTAGGCAAGAGGCTTTGAGTGCTCTGATGAGTACGCGCATGGCCGAGGGCACACCCGTAAGGGAGCACGCTCTCAGGGTTATGGCGCAGCTCAATGAGCTTGAGGTTATGGGAGGTTATATTGACGGGGAAACCCAGGTTGATATTATGCTCCAATCTCTGCCGAAGAGCTTTGATCAGTTCCGGTTGAACTACAACATGCACAAGATGCATATGGCTCTTCCAGAACTGCTTGCAGAGCTTCAGTCGGCGGAGGCCTTATTCACTCAAGCACCTCAGGTGCTAGTCGCCGAGCAGGCTGGACCTTCCAGGCCTCACAAGGGCAGGAAGAGAAAGAAGTCTGCAGGAAAGGCGAAGGCACAGGATGCTCCGGTTTACCCACGACCGACCCCTCAGGCTGTGGCAAAGAAACCGAAAGGAAGATGCCACAAGTGCAATAAGTCAGGACACTGGAAGGTCGATTGCCCTCTCCTCAAGAAAGGTAACTCTCTCGTTAATGTCGTAGAAACATGTTTAGCGGTTGTATCTACCAGAACCTGGTGTGTAGATACTGGAGCCACTGATCATGTCTGCAATTCTTTGCAGGGGTTCCAGGAAACCAAGCGACTTAGGGAGGGAGAGATCACCGTCTACATGGGCAATGCTACGAAAGTGGCGGCTGTTGCAGTGGGAGACGTTACTTTATCGTTCGATAGTAGTAGTTTGGTTTTGAGAAATTGCCTTTATGTTCCTAGTTTTAGAAAGAACCTTGTTTCAGTTTCTAAACTCGTTATGGATGGTTTTTCAGTTTCGTTTGATGACATGGTTATTATTCGTTTTGAAAATCGTTTCATATGTTGTGGTTCATTAGTTGGCAATTTATATGTTCTCAAACCGAACTCTCCCACAGTGCAACATAATGAATTGAATAATGTCATAACTACATCTAATAAGAGGAAGGAGTCTTCGCAGATGAATCAAGCATATCTGTGGCACCTTAGACTTGGACACATCAACCTTAGGAGGATTCAAAAGTTAGTGGCCAGTGGACATCTCGGTCCATTGGAAGAGCACTATCCAACTTGCGAATCATGCCTAGAAGGTAAGATGGCCAAGAGGCCGTTTACGGCAAAGGGGTATAGGAGCCAAGAAGTGCTAGGATTGATTCATTCTGATTTGTGTGGTCCTATGTCGATCCAGGCTAGAGGAGGTTTCGAGTACTATGTGTCTTTCATAGATGATTACTCGAGATTTGGGTACGTTTATCTGTTGCACCGCAAGTCCGAATGCTTTGAGAAATTCAAGGAGTATCGGGCAGTTGTGGAGAAGCTTCATGGTAAATGTATCAAGTCACTTCGTTCTGATCGAGGTGGCGAATACCTTTTTGGAGAGTTCAGGACATACTTATCGGAAGCTGGGATTGAATCCCAACTGACTGCACCCGGCACGCCCCAGCAGAATGGGGTTGCAGAGCGAAGAAATAGGACTCTTATGGAGATGGTTAGGTCTATGATGAGTTATTCGAGGTTACCAGATTCGTTCTGGGGTTTGGCATTGGAAACGGCATCGTATATTCTGAACATGGTTCCATCGAAGTCAGTTGACACTACCCCTTATGAGATGTGGAAAGGGCGCAAACCCAGTTTCTCACAGTTTCGAGTTTGGGGTAGTCCTGCACACGTGTTAGTGCAGGAACCTGGCAAGTTGGAGAAACGTTCGGAAGCACGAGTTTTCGTAGGCTATCCCAAGGGAACGAAAGGTGGATTATTTTATAGTCCCGAGGATCAGAAGGTGATTGTTTCGACGAACGCTAGATTCTTGGAAGAAGACTATATTATGAATCATAAGCCCGCGAGTAGACTAGTCTTAGAGGAGTTAAGGGGTGAAATCGATGGTTCCCCACCGAGTGCGCAAGTAGATACATCACATAATACTGCAACACGACAATCTGAGAGTGTACCAGTGCAGACAGTGCCTCGTCGCAGTGGGAGGGTTTCTCTTTTACCCGACCGATGGATAGGTCTTGGAGAGTCATCGGACTCAGTTCCAGGAGGCCTAGAATCGGACCCAAGAACTTACGATGAGGCACTCCAAGATAAAGATGCAGATTCATGGAATGTTGCAATGAAAGCTGAAATGGATTCAATGGACTCCAATCAGGTCTGGGATCTTGTAGAACCACCCGATGGGGTACAACCCATTGGATGTAAGTGGATCTATAAGAGAAAGAGAGGATTGGATGGGAAGGTGCAAACCTTTAAAGCTAGGCTTGTTGCGAAAGGTTATATCCAGATCGAGGGTATTGATTATGATGAGACCTTTTCGCCAGTAGCTATGCTTAAGTCCATTCGAATTCTCTTGGCTGTAGCCGCTCATATGGACTATGAGGTCTGACAGATGGATGTCAAGACAACTTTCCTTAATGGGAACCTGCAGGAAGACATCTATATGCAGCAACCAGAGGGATTCATTGCTGAAGGTCGTGAGCATCTAGTGTGTAAGCTTAATCGGTCTATTTGTGGACTGAAGCAAGCTTCGAGATCTTGAAACATCCGTTTTGATGAGGTGATCCAGTCGTACGGGTTCACTCAATGTTCGGATGAGCACTGTGTTTACAAGAAAATCAGTGGGAGCGTGGTGGTGTTTCTTGTGCTTTACGTAGATGACATACTGCTTATTGGAAACAGTAAGAAGGAGTTATCAGACGTAAAGGTGTGGTTGTCTAAGCAGTTTGATATGAAGGACTTAGGTGAAGCAGGACACATTCTTGGTATTAGGCTCATTAGAGATCGTAAGAAGAGAATGTTGTGCTTATCCCAATCTTCATACATAGATACTGTTTTGGCCAGATTTAGCATGCAGGATTCCAAGAAAGGTATGTTACCTTTCAGACATGGAATACCTCTATCTAAGGAGATGTCTCCTAAGACGTCTAAGGAGATAGAGGAGATGAAGACAGTTTCTTATGCTTCGGCAGTAGAAAGTCTCATGTATGCAATGCTATGCACAAGGTCGGATATTAGCTACGCCGTTGGCATGGTAGCTAGATATCAAAGTAATCCAGGACGGGAGCATTGGTCTGCGGTGAAGCATATACTCAAGTACCTTAGAAGGACTAAGGAGTACATGTTAGTTTACCGTGCAGGCAGCTTGTTACCTCTGGGTTACAGTGATTCCGATTTTCAGTCAGATAAGGATGAAAGTAAGTCAACCTCAGGTTATGTGTTTACCTTGGGAAGTGGAGCCATTTCATTGAGGAGTGCTAAGCAGAAATGCGTGGCAGACTCCACCATGTAAGCCGAGTACATAGCAGCCTCAGAGGCAGCGAAAGAGGCAGTATGGCTCAGGAACTTCTTAGTGGACTTAGAGGTTATACCGAGTTTGCCACGTGGTATCACCGTGTATTGTGATAACAGTGGAGCAGTAGCGAACTCAAAAGAACCTCGAGCCCACAGGGCAAGCAAACACATAGAGCGCAAATACCATTTGATTCGGGATATCGCTGGTAGAGGAGACGTTGATGTTGCTAAGATTGCATCAGAGGATGCATGGCAATAGGATCGACATAGGTCTTTTAGAATAACGGATTGATAGGACTATACTGTAAAAGCGAAAGCTTTAAGTATAAGTGGGAGATTGTTAGTGTTATATACTGAAAGCTTGGCTTTGCATGTTATTACACATTTACCCTTTATGAATGAGAATCATGTTAGATTAAACAAGTTCTACGTTCTGTTGTTCTGCACTTAGATAGGGTGGGTCGTCATCGGGCGAACCGAAGATCACTCTATCAGTCACTTGCGAACAAGAATAGTTGTTCACAACCTAGATGGACATGAACACCCCATCCGAACGGTTGTAGTGTCAACTGTACAGTTTGTCTTGACCGATTAGTTGCACTAGTACATTTATGTATTGAACAGGATCCCAGAGATGAGAAGTTCATTTTATACTGATCGTCGTAAATGAACTAGGCCTCGGTTAATTACTGCGTTCTCTTAACCCGTAAGATATTAAACAGGCAGATATATATAATATATATTACTTTGATTCATATGGGTGAGGTTCAGTTTGCTGGATTAATATTCCTACTGTTTTGGGTAATATTATTATATATAGGATGTGCTGTTAGGATATTTACGGTCACCATGTGCGTTAATTTGATGTTGTCCCCGGAGTGAGTTCATGAAGGATTGTTATGCTAAACCCTGCAGGTGGATTAAGTTCCGGCATAATAAGAATGTGATGAACGAGCGCTAGCTTCGGTGAAATAATAATAAATTAATTAATTCTTGATTGTCAGTAATCGAATTAATTAATGGACATTATATCTTAAACGTGGGGAGGTAAATCGAGTAATTATTATTGGAGTCTCAAATGTAATTTGGGCTAGGGAAAGGGAGTGCAATAATATAATGTTGGTGGCCCATTAATATTATTTAATTAATTAGAGGAGTGGGTTTGGCCCACAGTTAGTCTAATTAATTAAGGAGCCCTTTTCCTAATCTCCTTAGGGTCCCTACTGTAGCTCTATATATACATCATTAAGCTCATGAGAAGAGAATCCCAATCCTATTCACACGTGAATAACGCCGCCCATCTCTCTCTCTAGATCTCATTCGAGCTTTATCTTCTTCTTGTTGCTCCACTGGTACAAGTTGAAGAAGGGTGTATTGAGTAATACAGTAGAAGATCTGTAGGTAAACCGAGACGAAATAGATTTTGACCTGCAGAACTAACCGGAAGTCCGATTGAGACGTACAGTATATCCAGACGAGCGTCTCGACGAGAGCTTTCCATCGCCGCCGACGTCGCCGGAATCCGACGCCGCACGCGCCCTCACGCGCCTCCGGAAGGTGTCTGGCAGCAAAATTTCGTTTTGATCTGTTTGCATCCGTTTGATCCAGTTTTGATCTGATCTTGTTCGTGCAACCCAAGACGCATGTTGCGGTCAACCGTTCGTGGTCAACCAGATCTACATAAATTTTAAGCCGTAAGTTCTCTACGTCAAACCTTTAGATCCGCTGCGCATAGGTTTACGTTTGCTATTGAATTCGTGATTTGTACATAACGAGATCCTCACAGATCCCAACAGTATGTTCTTGTTGGGCACTCAACCAGAGGACTATGTTGTTGACTGGTACCACAAAGGAACTTTTATGAAGGCTTATTCTGAGATGTTGGGCACTATTGAACCTCCTGAAAGTTGGCCAACTGTAGAAGCAATACTCTTGAAACCACCATCTGTTGGCAGTCTACCTGGAAGGCCAAAACAAAATGCTAGAAAAAAACAGCCCCATGAAGAGGTCTTACCAGGAAAATGCAAAAAAAAAAGCTGAAGTGAGGCTCAGTAGGAAATGGAGAATAGTGAAATGTTCTCTCTGCAAGAAAGATACCCACAACATCAGATCCTGCCCTTTGAAAAATGACAAGAGTGCACCAACTGGAGGATTTCCTATACCACCCTCTAATGAAGATAGTTCTTTGGTCAAGGTATATGAATTTGTTAAACAATTATGTGTTTTATTATAAAAATTTGTTTTTCTGATTCATTAATTGAATTGTTTTTTAATGAAGAGAAATAAGAGAAAAACAGCTGAGAGAGAGAGTGGAAGTGAAGTACCAGCCCCTATTGAGGAGATTAATGTGGTTAAGGTAATATTCTTTGTTATATAATTGTTACTAATTGATGTGTTTAGTTTATTCCAATTGAAAACATACTTTGTACATAATTGTTTTTTTTTTCTTCTGAAGGGGAAGAAGAGCAAAGCAAGTGGCAGAGAGTGTGAAGTGTCAGCCCCTATTGAGGACATTACTGTGGACAAGGTAAAATGTTATTTAAACAATTGTTACAGAGTACATATTGTGGCCAAGTGTTTTTTTTTAATTTGAAAACATTGTTTCTGAAGGGGAAAAGGAAAGAAATTGAGAGTGCAAGTGATGTTTTACAAACAGAAGAATCTGTTGCAATGACACATACAAGGGTCACCAGAAGACAAGTCTTGTCTGAGCATCATTCTCGTGAGAAAGGCAATCCCACAAGACTCACATGAAGCCAGTCTGCAGGGCCTAGTACAGTTGCAACAAAACCCAAAAAAGTCACAAGGAGCCAAACTCCATCTACAGCCAAAGAAAGTCAGACTACAAAAGAGAGGCATATTTCTGTTGCAACTTCACCCACAAAAGTCACAAGGAGCCAAACTCAATCTACTGCAACTTCACCTACAAAAGTCACAAGGAGCCAAACTCAATCTACACCTACAAGGACAAAAGGGAGTCAGAGCAGAGGGCATACTTCTGTTGCAACTCACCCAAAACCAGAAGCCAAAGTGTATCTGCAACTACACCTATAAGGTTAACAAGAAGTCAGTTCAAAGGTCTTACACCAACCAAGGAATTGATGCCAAAAAGGACTCAAAAAATTCAGACTAACAGCAAGACATTGGGATTGAAGAAGAAACTAGAGGTATTAATAATGCTCATTTTCTTGTGATTTTTTCCCTATGTGCTTCAACATGTTATAATCATATGACTGTGCTATTAGTAGGTGAGCAGGAAAAAGAATCCTTTAACTCAAGGTGCAAACTTTTCAACAGCAAAAGGACCAGTTGTGAACAAGAAGGTGGTGCAATCTCAGCCTGAGGCAGAGATATTGGGAACATATTGGATTACTAGTTGTGGGAGCATAGTGGATAACTAGGGGTTGATAGATGTGCTTCATTTTGGAACTGTAATGGTTGTGGTTGGTTTTGGATATGGTTGATAACTTTGTTGAACTGAAATGGTTGTTAGGTTTTGGATTTTAGATGTGGTTTTGGATATATTATGGTAACTCAGATTGGATGGATGTGGTTTTGAAATCAGATACAATGGTTAGCTTTTTGTTGGGAATATATTTTGGTTTTGGATATATTTTGGTTGTTGTGACTGGGTGTTTTTTGATATCGGCCTTGTAAAAACAGGTTGGGAATATTGTTGGAATGGAAGAACTATGGCTATTACATATTGTTCAATTTCTGTTTTGTGCTATGGAGGTGTTACATATTGTTCAATTTCTTATTTCTGTTTGTTTTGGAATGAAAGTACTCAATATACACACAACCATTCACACATCATGTAAAGACATGTTACTAACATTCTACAGAAATTTATGAGCACACAACTGATGCAAAAGAGTTTGAACAACCAAAATGGTGCTTGATTAACCAAAAGAGTTCAACACACATCACATAGTGATAAGATTACAATCATTAGCATTAACATTAACCAAAAGAGTTTGAACACTACCTAATGCAAAAGAGATCCACAAATCCAAAAGCTTAGAAAACACACTACAACATGCAATATATGATCACCCAAGATATCAGAATCACAATCCACAACCAACGCTCACGAGCACTTTTCCTCTTCAAACACAATTCAAGATTGGCCCTTTCTTCCATAACATTTTCAATACAAGCTTCAGCCTCTTTCAAATCTGATTGAAGTTTCTTCACATCAGATTGAAGTTTCTTCACATCATCTTCCAACCTCATCACGTCTACTTCAAGAAATTGAGCTTCACTTTCGAATTTGTTGGCACGTCTCAAAAGGCCGGGAATGATTTCACAAGCTCTTGGGCACAAAGGTGGTTCAATCCACGAAAAATAAGGACAACCATCATCATCCTACAAAATTCAGTTAAAGAAACAAATTAATTTAAGCAAAACTATGGTTTATTGAATTTGCCCAATTTTTGGAATTAGGGTTCACTGAAATTATCCAAATTCATCAATTAGGGTTAATCTAATTAATCCCTTACCCAATTTTTTGCACAAGTAGCGTATCTCCTTCCTGGATTTTGAACACTCCACGATGTTTTCGTAAGAACATTTTTCCCACATTGACAAAGTTGACCCATCGCCTCTAGTCTCCAAGCCATTTTCGTTTTCGAGCTGAAGAAGAAAAATGAACAAATCAACGCCATTTTTTATTTTTTTATAAATATGATATGCTAATTGGATAAAATGACAAAGTTATCCTTCAAATGTAATGCAAAATGGCAAATCTAACCTCAAGATTCGTGCGTGTGCGTCGCACGCTCGCTTTTCCGGTGGAAAACGAGCCGTCGATGGGCGGAGGTTGCGATACAGGCAAACTCGTGTATTAAAGGTTGCAATTTAGTACAAAATATTCTTTAGGTTGCAAAATCCGAAAACGCGATTAGTACAGGCTGCAAATTATTATTTACCATAATAATAATAATAATAATGAGCATAAAGTGTGAAGAAATCCAAGAATAATGAGCACAAAACAATAATAATTAGCAAAAACAACAATAATGGGAAAAATCAACAATAATGAGCACAAAACAATAATAACAACGACAAACACCACCACCAGTCTTCTACATCAATTCGTGGATGAGTAGATATTCAAGAATTTGGAGCTTACCCTAAATCGCGGACAGGCAGCATACCTCCGCCCACAATTTTCTTCAGACCAAGACGTCTTCCTTACTGCATTTTTTCCACAACGGCATAAATCCTCCATAATATATTCAGATGTTTGTCTCCACATTATGAAACTAGGGTTATTAAGGCTTCAAATTGGGGGAAATGGTGTTATGGGTTGAGTAGAGGATATAAATGGACGGGCTGGTATAAAAAAACGAAAAAAAAAAAAGAGTCTTGAAATTACTTATATGCTCTAAAGAAGCGCACGTGACTAGAATATAGGCGGAAAATACAACTGGCGTTAATACTGGGTACTACATTCACAAAAACGTGAAGATTGGGTTGTATTTTCGCAATAAATAAAGAATAGGTACCAAAAACACAATTATCCCATAGTGCAGGTTGTAAAATAACAATTACCCTATATTTGATGTATGAACCTAAAATTTTTCAGTCATGTAACGAGATCTGATAATATAAACCTGTTATAAAATATCAATAAACTAAACGTGAACTTAAAGAAGAAATAGTTCTTGAATTTACAACAAAAGTGCATCCTTTATGTAAAATTGCAATTTTATTAAAAGGTTAGATTTATGCAAAATGTTTCAAAAATTGTAGTATATATGTAAAGTAGTAAAAAAAATTTGGTGAATTTTAGAATTAAAATTAAATTAAAAAAATAAATAAATAGAAAATAATGGACTGGCTCATGGTCCTGCCCGCCCCGATCCACTTTGGACCATGGGCTGAATGGGAAGGGTCAAATAAGCCATCAACTGAACGGGCTTGTAAGACGAAGTCCCAAGCCAATCCAGTTGGAAGGTTAGATGGACAATCTACGGGCCAGACCCATTTTGACAGTGCTATTTAAAATGGTAATTCACATAATTTTATATTTATGGATGAAGTTGGCAATGTAAATGAATAATAAGGAGCGATTGGATATAAATCAAAACCGATTTTGATTGGATTTATATTTTTTTTTTTCAAATGGCAAATACTATTAAATTAAATGCAAAAAGAGTACAATGATTACCAACTGGTTATAAGGAACATCCTTACTGTCAAATTAATTGGAATTTGAGCTAAAATGAGTTAATTTAAATAAAATTGATTGAGTGGATGATTTAGTGGAATTTTGAGTTTGTATTTAAATAATATTTAAAATGTAATGACTAAAATTGATGTGATGTAAATGTAGGAGATGGATTATTAGAAATGATAGACAGTCAAGAATATGTGAGTAGATGAATAGTGAATTAAAATTAATGTGATACGTGAGAATGATTGATTGATATTATTTAATTATATTGATAATATTGAGGAGAGTTGAGTTAATTATGAGAGTTGAGTTGGATTAAATTTGAGTTGGACTTTGAGTTAAATAATATAAAAAAATTATCCAATAAGTCAAAACCGATTTTAATTTGTAACCAATCGCCCCCTTTAAAAACATAGGAGTATATTCATTAGGGTTTCTTGAGACTTAATGAGATTTTAAGAATCATGATGTATTTAACTTGGATTGTTAATAGTTTTATAAGTAATGAGTTATTCATTTGAGACTTCAAAAAGTCTTAACGGAACACAATGTATTTAACTTGTGTTATATTGAGATTTATTTTTATTTTTGTTTAAAGTATGACATTTGAATATGGTATGATTGTTTAACCATTAAACAACCTAACTAAATGACCTACTGATAAAGTTGTATATAAAATATTATAGTTTATTTACTTTTTTTTAATATGATATTTACACCTACAGTCATGCAAATCTATTGAAAATGCATGTATGCATAACTATTAGTAGCCTAACAATAAAGGTACTATATTTTTTCACATTTATAGTAATATTATAAATTTTTGTCAAGAAATATAATTGTCTCAACATTTAATTAGCATTAGAACAACATTTGTATTTATTTAAGGCAAAATGTTTCCCGATAATGGTTTCAAGCTCAACAACGTGTATTTTTGCGAAACGTTTCCCGTTATCAATGTTAATTGGGAGTGCTCTAGATGACTCCATAGTTGATTACCTGGTAAAGACTACAGCGCACGGATAGGATCTAACTGTCCATTAAAATTTTAAATGTACAATAGCACTATCAATATGAA
>BKCP01004883.1:643358-689109 GCA_008636005.1 Striga asiatica
CTTCTTTATCTAACTTTTTCTTTTTTTGAATATGCATTTGTTATTAGCTTTATCCTAACATTCACCATCTAAAGTTCCCCGCAAAGCTTCTTTACATTTATTAGCACGATATACTCTTGAAAAGAAGCCAGACTATTGAAATGCTTCATGAATGAACATTCCTAATATGAACCTCCAACTAAACTACATACAATATTCATGTTTCCTAATAACCCTCGCAAGGTATATCAAATTCAGAACAAATAATGCAATAGGAATCTCATTCTATCAGCTTACCAAATCTCCAACGAGCTTGTATGAGTCCGATTTGAGGGTTGTGTATGAGGAAAGGCATTGCTCGATGCAAAAAGTCGGGTTCTGGCTGAAAATCAGCATCAAATATTGCTACATACTCACAATCTTTGACATAATCGTGCTTTAAGCCTTCTTTGAGTGCCCTGGCTTTGTAGCCTACTCTACCTTGTCTAATTTGATATCGAATATTAATGCCTTCGCTTGCCCACTTTATGCATTCTTTCTCAATCATATCCTGCAAACCTTTTGTGCTATTAATATCATAAGATTATTATATATACTTCCACTACATTGGTAAGAATGTCATGGTAAATTGATCTTCAAACTTAACAATTAAGGGCAGATTGGATACTCAGAGGGTAATATTGACACTTTCATGCATGAAAGATTTTCAAGATAAGACAATGTGATCCTCTGTATTATTAATGGAAAGTTGAAAGACAAATAATATTTATATTTATTCATACAATAAGTGTCCTGCTTTGCAATAATATAGAAAAACATCACACCAAACTGAAACAGTTCGATGTGGCCAACGAAAACAATTTTTGAATAACATATCCTATTAACACAAAATTAAGATAAGAACATCAAACGAATATGCATCTCTTGTTGTCTGTATAAATATAAAAAAACAAATAAATAATAACAAATAGAAAAGGCAATGCTGACTACTGGACAGGCTGGTGATGGTTTGGCACAAGGAAATGATAGCCAAGCTGAAAACATTAAATAATCTTTGCAGAGCACGAAATATAACTGAAAAATATAGGCTGGGAAAAAAAATAATAATAATAAATTTCTTGGATTTTCGCTGAAGAGACCAAAACTACATTATTAATGCAATTTCTGAAAAAAAAAATAAAAAAATTGAGGAATATAATGTAATGCTGTACCTTGAGTCGAAGGTCGGTTGAATCATCCAGCACCTGAATCACCAGCTTCTCAGCAGGCCATGAAAGATTACACGCTGCCCCAATAGAAATCTTGTAAACCTAATTCCTCCACAAAAGACATTATCATCAATTATAAAATGAATAAAGAAAATCTCTATTTCATTGAGTTTGCTCATTCAATAAATTACCAAAATTAAGCACATAAACAAGCACGTACGCGTGTGTGCAGTGCACACAAAACCTTTACAAGGAAAGGACAGCAAAACAGAACAAACCTCAATCTCATTGTAAATAGGTATCTGGACAAGAACCACCGGAAAATCGGCGCCGGCGCCTTCCAATTCGTCCGCCGTGGCCTCAAATTTGAACCTTTCCGCGGGCCTTTTCCGGAAGAGCCTGGCGATTGCGGCCAGGGACATGACGTGGACCCACTCCACGAACAACAGAAACGAACACGCCAAACAAACGTACACAGCGAACCTAAGCACGGGCACCAAAAACGACGCCTTTATCACGACACACAAAGGCCCGATTTTGTATCTAACATCGTCCGTCTGTCTCACCAGCCATTCTAAACCTACGCCCTTAGCCGAAATCTGAGCCACTCGTTCTCTGAAGAAAATCAAGAAACTGGACACGCTCAGCTTTTCGCTTTCCATAGATTGGAATTGAACGGATCTCTGTTTACTTTTTTTTTTTTTATATATATATTTTATATATTACATTTGTTTTGTTGCCTTCGGCTCTTTTTCCATCTCAACGTAAGGAATCTGAAAAAGGGGATTTAAAATTCATGTTTAGCTTTCACTCTCTGCCTTTGTAGGAAGAGAGAGGCCAACCTGAGGCAGAATGAAGGAGATTGAAAAATGGTCCAACGTGAAGAGTGAACCTTTTATATGGATACGAATGACTGTGTGTGTGTTTCTTTTTTTTCTATTATTAGTAAAGTGCGCACAGAATTTTTTATTCTTTTTTACTAGTTAAGGTCATGATGAGATGTTTCTTTCATGCCAACTCTTATTAATTATGAACAATGTACAACATAAAGTTATGTTTTATTTCATTTTCTTTGAAATAATTTGATTGTATGTTGAGACTGCAGTAGACATGGCCAAAACCCGTGACCCGGCCCGGCCCGTCAGGTCGTCGGGCTCAAAAACACTGACCCTGAACCGGCACGGACCTATACTTGTGCCGGGTCTGTGTCCGGGCCGGGTCATGTCCGGGCCGTGCCGGGTCAGGGCCGGGTCCGTGTTTTTTTTAAAAAAAGGTATAAAAAAATAAAAAAAAAAAATTGAAAAGAAAGGTCATTGACCCGGCCCGGCCCTGACCCTCCGGGCCGGGTCATGAAATGTATGACCCTTACACGGCCCGTCTGAAACCCGGGCCGGTTCCGGACCCGTGGTCAACGGGTTTGACCGGGCCGTGTCAGTGCCGGGTCCGGGCCGGGTCAGTGCCGGGTCGGCGGGCCGGGCGACCCTTTGGCCATGTCTAGACTATAGAGCCCGCCATTTGTTTGACAGAGGTCCCTTGTTTAATGTTTACTATTTTTACTTCGTTTTGGTAGGACCATCTCCAATGTGGCTTTTGCTATTATAAAAATTCATCAATATCATCAACTTTTAAAGGTGTGTTACTAATTTATTATCCAATGCATCTTACCATGAACTCTTTCATGATGATGTGGATAGCATTTAATGTTGACAATACTGAACATACTTTCTAATATCTAACACCATGTTAAACATAATGACTAATCAATTCACTTTATATCTGATTTAACTTTTTATTGTTATTGTATTAATGATAAATTTAATTGGTCCACCTATACAAATAACTTCTTATCAAATTGATGCATTGGAGATACTAGTTTGATTCAAATTTCTACTCTTTTAACATTATTTCTACATGGATTAACATTACCATCATTGTCTTTCAAAGCTACAACATGCGAGATGCTCTAATGTCTGCGTGTATGATAGTTATTTATATTAAGAAATACTCCCTCCATTTTGAAATATAAGGCATTTAAGGTTATTGCACAAATATTAAGGAGACATTAATTAATGAATAAATTGACCAAATTAACCTTATTTACTCTAATCACAACCACTCCACACTTCCTTAATTTCAACACAATGAGGGTATATTTAGAAAAAAATGCAAAAATTCGTCTTGATTTTTTAGCGCGCCTTATATTTCAAAAAAATTGAGAAATCTTTATACGCCTTATATTTCAAAATGGAAGGAGTAGCACTTGACGTATTTAAGTATGACTGTTAGCTAATTCTCATGTGCCTGAAATTGCAATTTTAATTTTATTTTATGTGTATTGCTCTTAAGATAAGGCTCACAATTAATGCTGCTTGCAAGTACTAAGTTTTTTTAAACTCAATTGT
Source organism: Striga asiatica (assembly GCA_008636005.1). Lineage (NCBI taxonomy): Eukaryota > Viridiplantae > Streptophyta > Magnoliopsida > Lamiales > Orobanchaceae > Striga > Striga asiatica. The sequence goes on from BKCP01004883.1 coordinate 646,948, forward strand.
AATTGAAAGTATGAAGTGGTTGGGATAAATTATTAATGTTCCAAGGTAAAATAGATAGTAGATGATTTTTTTTATTTATTTTTTAAATGTAAAGTAAATGAACTACATCAAGTAAATAACTAAAGATTGTTCTTAAATTTAAACGATAACTAAATATTGTTCTTAAATTTAAACGATATAGATAAGTAAGTATGATCTTCAACTCTTCTTTTTCTTTATGTTGTTGATCGGAGAGGATTATTTCTTTCACTTTGCTTTTGAATTTTTCCGCAATTTCTTTCACTTTGCTTTTGAATTTTTTCGCATACATTTCTTTTTAAGAGGATTATTTTATTATCGTCAATTTCAATGACACTATCATTATCATATTCCTTTATCTTGTCGGCGACGCGTTCTCTTCTTTGAAGTTGCTTNTTGGAGATTTTGAGATATTTGGATGGCCTTTCTTTCATTTCATCATCATTAGTAGGTTGTAATCTTGCAATTGCTTCGGTAACCACGTTCATCTCTCCTCTTGAGTTGTAGGACATATGATTTAAATGGATGAAAATTTGGAATTCGGTGGTTGATTGCAAGCTCAATCCTTGACAGTAACCAGATGATTCTTCTCCCTAATGAATATGGAATGGAATTTGATTTAAAAATGGAGTGTGGTAGTGAAATGGACTTCATCTGGACTCTTTCAAGCTCAACCAGATGATTCTTATCGTATTTCGTGTATTTTTTGGTTCATTATGCGTTTTTGTGTTTTGCCGTATTTTTCTTGTCTATGCCAACACAATGTAAGGAGAACGAAGTGAGTCTCTACCATTTCATTAGGTCCATTTTGTCAAGCTAGGGCAAACGAGCCATCCGAACTACCTGAGCCACCCGAGCCGTCCTGGGCCATGACTGGGTTCGGACCCACGCACCGACCCGCGGGCACCAGCACAGACCCGTGCGCGTAGAAACAGACCCACGGGCGCACCCCAACACTCGCACAGAGTCCGCCTAGCGAACCAGCATTCGCCCGCACGCGCCTCATCACTCGCGCGCCCGCGCCTCTCGCTCTGGTCCGCGATTTACCCTCAAGTTTCGAGCGTTCGAGTCACGCGCTCGCTTATCCGGTGGAAAATGGGCCCCCGATGGCCGTTAGGATGCGATATAGACAAACCGTGTATTATAGGTTGCAAATAAGGAAAAAAAAATACTTTAGGTTGCAATCGCCAAAAACGCTTGCAAATAATTATTTACCCAATTAAAAATGAATTGATACCCAAAAAGTTATTAAACGAAGTCGCAAACTAACCAAAAGTTGTTTTTTTTTTCGAAACGACAGATTTTATACCTCGCAATCTAACCAAAAATTAAAGGATAAAAATTGAAAATTTACCTTAAATATTATATATTATATATATTATGGCTAAAGCAGCACACTCCAAACTAATTAAAACACACAAAAAAAAATAAAAAAAAATGTGGTTCAAGTCAAACAAATATTTGTTTAATCAATAACTCCAGAATCAAACCCGGATGACCCGACGAATTCGGATCCGGACCCACCTGACATTGGCACGGACCTCCAAACAGGCGGAGTTGCGGAAACATTATTAGGACCCTTTAAGCCCACTTCATGAAAACTCTGCTCACTACCTAAATCACCTACTTCGCATTTAGTTTCGGCTTCTTCTGGTGGTTTAGCTTGCACTGGGACTGCAACCATAACCGGGCTTTTGCTAAGTTTTGGACTTTCAACATGTTGTGGCCTAACGTTCACTTGATGCCTTAGCTTCTGTCTGAATGTAGCAACGATAAGCTGGACAAAAATAAATAAATCACCATCAAAAGTTGAATTATGAATTCTTGGCCGAGCCACACTAACAATTAGGCAGATGAACCATCATACCTTTTTCAATAAAAATGCATACTACTGCTATAAGATATTGTACTTCAATTAAGATATTGTACTGTCAAACGCTAGAAAAACCTGGGTTTCTTTAGTCTAAAAAGAGTTCAATTCCAATTTTTTTCTATATGTCATGTCAATTAATTAACATCAAATAAAACATCTATCTATCAATTAATATATATATATATATATATATATATATGGATATTATTACTTGAGTTGGGCCGGCAGCAATAAGAGAACCGGCCACAGCACCACCGAAAAAGTGGCCTTCAGGATTAGCCAATTGAACGCTTAAAAGGCAATTTTTGCCACCCCTTTTTCCATCATAAGTGTGTGACCCATTTAGATATATAATTGAGAACTGTCCCTGCACAGTCAACAGTGGTAATAATCATCTGGTCAATGAAAACAAAATTCTGATTCATTTTAACTAACAAGAATTTTTTTTTTGTGCAAAAAATCATAAATGTCTTTATTTTGATTTATAATTTTTTCAACAATTAATTAAAATCGAACAATAGAGATTGAGATTATGCCTCGTATCTGATAGGGCGGGCTCGAGAAGTTGGTATGTAAATTTCAGCAACAGAGACAGTTCCAGCAGCTGATAGGATGCAAAGAGAATCTGGGATCCTTTGCGAAAATGACCATATCTTTTCAACAATGTTCTGCATAAACAATAACCACAAATTAATTTTTTTGTATATGTAAATGATAATATAATAATACTAATGTTCTTATTAGATAATACCTCGCCCGCTTGAATTGAAATTATGCAAGGAGTGAAGTCTGTTCCAGCAGTATCCCCAACACTGCCACCTTCAGGATAATGCAAATTAATTGACAATCCTTATTAAGTAAAAGGAAATATAGCTATTTAGCATATATATATATATAGTTGTTATTTTGGTTTTTGCAATATTACTTTTTTGTGTGTGTGTGTGTGTGTGTGTGTATGATCCAATAGTTGTAAATATGTGTAAGTGGATTTTAAACCATTATCAAATGTAAGTAAAATATATTGTTTTGAATAGGAATTACATCATACGATCAACATAATTGGGTTGTGGTTGAATAATATCACAACAAAAAAAAAATAAATAAATAAAAAAAAAAAATTACATCTATATTTATATCTATATATTTTGAAAGAAATTGTTGTAATAATCTAAAATAATAACTTTGACTTTGTAATTAAATTGGTTGACTTACTGTTAAATGAAATATAGCAAAAATTATTTTAATATATTTGAAAAAAAAAATCAAATTATACCTATATGTTGCAAATCGTGCAATTCGGTTAATAGCATGACTTTAAGTATAAATAAAGTGGTATTGAATTTGAACATTAGTTTGCTTATCACAATCAAATATGATTTTTTATATCAATTACGAATCACTACAATTTCTTATTCTTTTGGTAACTAACCATATACCGTGATTTGCTACATGTCTTTAAAAATACGACTATTGAATAAAAATATTATTTGAATATGCATGATAAAATCATAATATAATTACAAATAAAAATTGAACCCAATTATGTCGCTTGACATGCAAATTATTAGTTTAGTAAGAAAAATATAAATATTTATAATATATACTGCTACAAATTATGGTAACAAATCAACGGATCATTTGTCGAACTATCCACTTAAATCATTAACTTAAAAAAATTGCAATGTATATTATTATAATTATAATGATAAAATAACAAGTGATCTATCGAACAATGATATAAATTGTTAGCTTAGAAAATAAAAAAAGATATTAATCATATATATTGCTATTAATTATATTGATAAGTCAATCGGTGTGGAATAGTCATATAAATTGATTAGGTTAGAAAGAAAATGTAAAATACTTATATACACATCATTATAAGTTATAAAAAGCAAAATAATATTGATGTAATTAAAAATTATTAAATTTTTTAACTTCAAAATAATATATATTATAGTCTATTTCAATTAATTGTTGGTTATAATATTTGCCATAATTTTTTAAATGTTAGCATAAATTATTTTGGAATTTAAATATTGTAATAACGTATGAGCTAGTAAGGGAATATAGAAAGAGAAGTATTCTATGTGTATTATCTATTGATAATGTTTTAATATGTTAAATTGCCATCATTTCTAATTTTAAACATGAACTCCAAAACGACAACTATTTTATAACAAGTGAAAAACATATAAATCATATGTTAACTTATTATAAACCATAAAATAAAAAATATTAATATTCAAGACTATTTTTATGCTAATCAATATTCTTTCATGGGTTTGATATATGTAATTTATAATTATTGCTCCGTTCGTCGCACGGCTACGTAATTGAATATGTGACAGTCATTATACATCTAATTTTATATATAATGGAATATAATTTAAATTAATACACAAATTTTCATTGAAAATGAATAAATCTGACTACATTATATAGTATATAAATTTTTTCTAAGTGTAAAAGACATGCCTCAAACAAATAAACTTTTGATATATTAATTATCTCCACAATAACATATCTAATACTACAACTCCTACAACTAGTCGATGGAACAAATCCTCCTTTTATATATAATTAAGGAACATGTTGAGTCTAAGTGGCAGATTCACATTTTTCATAATTTTATGTGGCAAAATATTACGTTTTGTAATATAGCTCGGATAAAAATTACTACTTTTTTAATACCAAATAGTTTAGGTTGGATTGCCATAAATACACATATTTAATATATTGAAATTATTTAATATAAATATATTTATTATCTTCTTTATATAAAGTGCATATTATCTCACTTTTTAAATTTAAATAAATGATATTTGAATATGTGAAATATATAATTTAATTTCATTAATTTTCATAGCATATTCAATTAACCAACATTTGGAATTCCACAATTTAAGTAAAATATCATGTAACAAGTATGTTAAATTAACATGTCTGTTCAATAAAATGACATTTGAACTTTAGCAATTTAAGTGAAATATCATATAACAAGTATGTTAGATTGGTCTGTCTAATAATAAAACATTAATAACAGATCTGCCAGAGTATTGATGTTAAGAAAGCATCAGCCTTGATGAGTTTTCATTATTATTTTTTTCCTACACTAGAAGGTAATTAGGGGTTAAGGTGGGTTGGTGCATTACTGAAATAAATCATCCCACCGTTGATAGAATTGTATTGGCTTGGTTTCTTAAAATCGAGCAAAAAAAAAATATCTATAATTTTGGTACTAATGTGGCTTAGTTGCAATTGGTTTCAAATAATAAAAAAAATTCAAGTATTTGTGTTTATAAACTTTAATCTAATGTTGTCAATTGCAAAAGAATCACCAATGTAAATTACACAAATAATCTAGCATGGAAAGATAACTTTTGCCAGATCAAATTGTCTACAAAGCTAGTTATATGCGAGATTGTGAAAATTGTAGCACGAAACTCACGGAATTCAGAAAAGTATTCTTTCGGGCGAAAAATATGAACATATTATCAATTATTATAAGACCTATCCCCAATTAATTAATTAATTATTATTATTATTATTATTATTATTATTATTATTATTATTATTAGTCGGGGTAAAAAAAAAAGAGAGAGGCAATTAATGGAATGAAAAGGATTACCTAAAGACGCGGCCAGGGTTTGCCACTTGCCGGATCCCCTGGGGCGGCCCCGGCCCCGCTTTTGTGGAGCCGCCGCCGCAGACAGCTCAGCCGCCGCCACAAATTCCGGCGGCGGCACCTTTCTCGGCCGCCCTCTCTTCCTCTTCAATCTCTCATCATCACCAAAGCCCGCCGAGACCACCACCACCGCCCCTCCTCCGTACCCGTCGGCGTTTTCAGGGCTGTCCTCAGCCGCGACGGCTTCCGGAACTTGCAATAAATCAGATTCCGGCGGCTGGGCGGTTTGCTCCTCCATTTTTTTCTCCCTTCAAAACATCAATTCACCAAACAATTCATAATTAATTAAATATCAACATAAACAATGCAAGATTTAAATTTAAATATATATAATATATATTGGATTCCTGCATGCACCAAAATGCATTGAACATGTGTAGTTTCGATTAGACGGACCTAATTAAAAATAAATAATCGGGACGAAACAAAGGATCCACACACTTAGTCCAAGAAAAAATAATTAAATTTTAAAACGGGGAATGTTAATTTAGTAATAATAATATATATATATATATATATATGTTATTATATTATTATTAGTAATGAATATAGAAGCAAGAAAAAAGAGGATCATTGTGTGTAGAGTTCTGAGGTCTCACTGAATCTTCACTTCTTCAGTCGTAATGATGAGAAGGAAAAATCAAGAAACAGTTGTTTTCTTATACGTATTTTATGGAGAAGATATTTGATGAATAATTCCAAATATACCCTTTTAGAATTTACTTTTTCTTTTTTTTTTTAATTTGTTACCAATATTTTAGGGCGTTTTAGAGGCCTAGAAAAATCCTTTTTAAGCATGGAATAATGACTCTTCAAGAGATTTACCGCTTTGGAAATTTCAAGCAATTGAGGCAATCTCAAGTCCAAATAATACTCTCAGATTTATCTCTTTTTTTTTTTCAAGTATGAAAAATGAAAAAAATTATTATGATACTTATCTCCTATTTCTACATCAAGATCGTACAAATATAATAACAAAATAAATGGGTAATTTGTTGTTTAGTCNATATAAGTTTCTCATTATTATTAAAATATGTAAAAGCTTTATTTTGGCTTTTTATGTGACCTTCTGCCGATTTATTGTTCTTATTTCTTAAGCCATAAAAAAAATGTGGCTAGAAAATAAGAAATAAATCTATTTTATGAATTTCTTTTTCAAAGTATAATTTTCTGATATCCTGGATTACAGTAATTATGAAATAACTGTAATCGGAGTTGGATAGTGTAATTGGGCCAAATCTAAATTGAATTCTCATCGATTATGAAAGAGTAGGAATTGAATATTGACATATCCTTCAATGCATATCAGGAAAATAGAATTTTTGGGGATAACTTTTTGGTTAATTCACAGCTGTATTTACTTTTTAATTTCAGATTTTATTTTGAAATCCGTCTCTCAATTTGTCATGTAAAATTTGGATTTTGTTTTTAACTATTGCCAACATAACCCAATGTTCCTAATATTTTTCACAAATTTAACTAATAGAAAATATGAAATGAAATGCTCAAGATAAATATAAATTATTTGTGAGATTATTTTAATTTTTGATATATTTTTTATTGTTTATAATATCTATATATATCTAAAAAGGTTGATGTAAAAATCCTTTTTTAGAAACCTAAAAATAATTGAGTTGACTTTTGACTTTCTATTTATGTATTCTACTTTAAAATCGAAAGAAAAATCGTGAAAAGGCAGTGGATATTTCGTTAATTTAGCATGAAATTTGCGTTAATTAAGCAAATGGATATTCTCCTTAATAATGGTGATATTTCTGTTAATTAAGCATGTGAAATTGATTGTCCGTTGCAAAAATCATGGGACTTACTATCTATCCAAATACAATCCATAACTATCTTATCACTTTTGGTTAATAAAAAATATGTGAAATTGATTGTCCGTTGCAAAAATCATGGGACTTACTATCTATCCAAATACAATCCATAATTATCTTATCACTTTTGGTTAATAAAAAATTGTATAAAAAGATATTCACTACCACCATTACAACTCATCATTCACAAGTTCAGAGAAAAAAAAATACAGAGAATAATTTTTCATCGCATATACAATATAATGCTTCGTACAATTGATTCCGTTAACAAAAGAAACAAATTTTTTTTTTTTGCGTCTGAGAGCACTCCGCATTATTGAAACCCATCACGAACGGGAGAGCTGTAAGGCATTCCATATACTGTTTCATGAACATGTAATATTTACCTTTGTTATTTCAATTTTATATAATTTAGAAAATTATTTTAATTAATATTTATAAATTTGTATCGTAGGGTGCTTTCATTAAATGCATAATACGTTATCCGAATATGAGAGCAACAAACTTTATATAAACTGAAAGCAGTCTAATTTTTGTAAAATATGTAAACTTTTAACATGTTTTTATATATAAAATTGTATATACTTTTAAACATGTTAGTTGGGCAAACTTTAAGTATATATATATGTGTGTATGAAAACTTTAAGTATATATATTTTTCTTATAAAATAGTGTAGACAGAATTGAGGTAATTTCACATTTTTCGATAATAATATAAAATATTTTAATACTTTCACATATGTTATATAATAGTCTACGTATTCTTAATGTCTTTTGGTTGTAACATTGTTAACACATATAATATTAGATACTTTTAAACATATTTAGATAATTTTTTTACTCATTCTTTCATATCTATGTGCATAAAAAGAGAATAAAATTTATAAAAGATTTTCCGGCAATATACTAAATGTTAGATAAAAAATCTCATTTTATTTGTTATATAATATTTCGAGTTGCATTAATTTTGATTTGTATGTGTAAACTTGATAAATTAAGCGTATGAAAAGGAGCGTACGAATTACTGTAAGGATTTAAAAAATAAAAAATAAATCTAATTTTTTAATATTTTCTACTAACTTCTAAACGATTTTATGTCATAATTCGTCATAATTTTCCTACATCATGTCAATATTAATTTTATATATACTAGGTAAAAGGTAAATCATTATCTCAATATTTATTCTATATATTCTAAGTAAATCTTCTCATCTATCTCAACGGTCTGCAGGTAGTATTTCATACTTTTCTATTCATAATCAAATATATCAAAGCTTCACAAATTTTACTTCACAAAGAAAGTGTTCAATAATTTATATTTTTTTCCCTTCTTTGCAATCCATTTATTTTTGTTACATATATATAAATTATATTATTTTTAATATTTCACACGTTAAACATTTCAGGAAAATATACCATCCCGTGCATCGCACGGGCTACGCGCTAGTTTTTTCTCAAAATATATATACATAAAATAATAATTTTTCATGATTTTATTTTTGAATATGATGTTATATTACTTGGCTATGTTTGGTAGCCAAATAAGCTAGCTTATAGCTTATTTGATTAACTTATAAGCTTCCTGTATTCAAATAAACCTCGTTTGGTAGATCGAGTTTTTTTAAAAAGCTCGAGTTTATCTCATTAGCTACTTTAGGTAGCTTTTCAAATAAGCTAGTTAAATACAGGAAGCTTATGACTATGTTTGGTAAAACTAGCTGATAAGCTAGCTTATAGCTTATTTGTAATTTTTTAGCTTATAGCTTATAACTTATGACTTATAGCTGAAAATCTAGTTTATATGATAAAAGTGTTTGGTAAAATTAGCTGATAAGCTAGCTGAAATAAAAAATTCAACTAGCTTATTTGAAAAGCTACTTAAAGTAGCTTATGAGATAAGCTCGAGCTTTTTAAAAAAGCTCGTCCTACCAAACGAGGCTTATTTAAATACAAGGAGCTTATAAGCTAACCAAATAAGCTATAAGCTAGCTTATTTGGCTTACCAAACAAAGCCTATAAGTTAACCAAATACGCTATAAGCTAGCTTATTTAACTATCAAACATAGTCATAAGCTATAAACTAGCTTATCGACTATCAGCTATCATCTAGTTTTACCAAACATAGCCTTAATACTTGATATTATTATTTCTTTATTATGGTACTTGAATGTATCAATTATTTATTTCACATTTTTTTCTTTAGGAACACATACATAACTTTAATGGGTTTTTTTTAACAAATTAAATAATTTATAATGTATGCAGATATTTTTTATGTGAAATAAGTGTAATTGTATATATTGATTTAAGAGATGAATTAAATTTTGGTCCATATAAATATATTATGGATATATTCAATTGTTATTTTGTCCAATAATAAATTAAAGACCTAGTACAGTTGCCCGTGCAAATGCACGGGAGCTAAAAAAGAAATCATTAAAAGAGCATTTGCAATTCATACAAATGCAGAACGATTAAATATTATTGAACACTTCCTTATATATAATGTTCTTCGTCTATGGGCTGTTTTTATCATCACTAATTAATATTTTCAATCTTTTCACATTTGTAACTCTAAAACAACGACGTAAAGTTGAGCTGTTTTTATCATCACAAATTAATATTTTCAATCATTTCCCATCTGTAACTCGTGAACAGCGACGTAAAGTTGATCATGTGTAAATACAGAGTTCTTCAGACGTAACATTCATATAAATTATTCCTCAATAACTAAAATATATATTTTATTTTTTATATGCATAAGATATAATTACCGATCAATAAAGAGTCCTTACAAAAAGAGTCTTTAGCCAAATCGGTAAAACTTTTGAAGTTGTACATAAACTTCGGAAAATTTTTATTTGAAGTTTCACCATAAAATTTATCTTCAACCTCGCTATAGTGGTTTTATATCTTCCGCCTAGTTTTATATCTGCAGCTGGTGCTATATAAAGTGTGGATACCCACGACTCCACCTTCTGTGATGAAAACAAATCTACATGAATTTTTTTGATTGAGGCGTGGATTCTATATTCCTGTAAAACGTTAAAAACACAAATATTAGGAAACAAAATTAAATAGCATATGTATAATAACTGATATAGGATATTATATACTAGACAAGTCCTAATGGATAAGAGGGGAATATATTGAAGAATAAGCTACACATGGCTAGGACACGTGGCATGATGCTATTAGACAAGTCCAACTTGGGCCATAAGGTACATTCCCTCTATAAAAGGGGGTCAAGGTATCTCATTCTCTCACTCTCTTTACATTCATAATTATACACTTGAGATTTAGAGTGATTCTGACTGGAGCGTCGGAGGCCCGACGCCGGGACTCCTCCCGGCGTTGGGTTCTTGCAGGTACGTAGGCTGATCGAGTCGAAGGAGCCCGAATGAAATCTTATTCACTTCATTGGCGCCGTCTGTGGGACCCATTAAAAAACCCAAACGGAGTTCCGATCGAAAATATTACGAAAATTCTCCTTCGACTCAGCCGGCCAAAGTACTCAGATCGAAAAGATGTTTACGTCAACGGGTAGATCTCGTCGAGGTGAATCTACCCTTACAATCTCATTCGAAAATTCATCCGGAAAGGCCTTCGATTTGGTCGGTCAAACTTTCCGGATCTAAGAAATTTTGGTCAACATTCGATCTTCAAATGCGTTTTTCCGGCGATCCGTGAGGGCTATGAAAAATCCGAGGGTACCACCGGAATTCTCTCGACGAGACGAATCTCCAGCTACCGCTCTTCGCCGGAAACCGCCTCCGCCGCCGGCCGCCGAGAAAAAATCCTCCGATCCGGAAAATCTTTGCATCATCATGAAGATCTTCTTGTGCTCGTTCTACCCTTAAAATATCAAGCGAAAATTCCAACCGGAGGGCAGTCAATTTTGCCGGTCAATATATTTGGATCTAAGAGATTTTTGGTCAACTCCGGTCATCTTCTCTAATTTTCCGGTGATTTCCGGCGAATCGCCCCAAACCGAGTGTACCATCGGGACCGCCTCGTCGTGGCGCACACGCGGATGGCGATTTCAACCGGAGACGGTGACGTTTCTCCGGCGACACTTCTTTTCCGGCGAGCTCGCGGCTGTTGTGCAAAGATCGACCACCAGGAGGAGCTGCTTCAAATGTTCGCGGCTCGTGGCCCACCGAGGGAGGCCCAAATTGGTAGTCCGGCAGCCCGTTACCTTGCCCAAGAGGAGGTCCAGCGTTCAGTCCGAGTGGCCCAACAGGAAGGGCCCAACATCTCTGCACCCACAGCCCAGTTCGCGCAAGAGGAAAGAAAAAATTCGCGGGCCGCGTCTGGCCCGATTCTGGCCCGCGCGCGGCCCGTAGCCCTCACAGCGTCCAGCTCGCCTCCCAGCCCGCGTCTCCCTCAGCTCGGCCCGCGAGAGCCCGACATCAACCCGCGCCAAGCCCGCGAGCGGCCCGCGGTTCTGAGTCCAGCCCAGCGCGCCCCATGGCCCATTTTCGTGGCCCAGACTCGGTTTTCCTTCGCCCAGCAAGCATAGGGAGGCCTAACAAGTGCAGAAATGGCTCATAGCGCCCCATTTTGTGTCCAAACTAACTCGGAATGATTCAACGCGAGCGGGGAGGTAAATTTTGGTAACATTATCGTGGTGAAGGTACGTGATTAATTTAAATCTTGGGCTCAAGGGATTTTTAAATTGGTGAAAATGGAGTAAATTATTTAATTTAAATTGGAAAGCATGGAGACTTGAGGATTTAAATTGGTGAAAATTGGATAAATTATTTGATTCGTTCGAGCAATTATTCGATATATTCGTGGAGGCTATTTGATTTATCTGAGGAGCATTATTTGGTTTATTGAGGAGTATTATTCGACTTGTTCGAGGAGAATTATTTGATTTGTTCGAGATATTATGTGATTTATTCATGGAGATATTTGAATTATTCGAGGAGATTATTTGATTTGTTTGAGGAGAATATTTGATATATTCGTGGAGTTTATTTGGTTTATTCGTGGAGAATATATTCGATTTGTTCGGGCAAAATTGTTTGATTTATCCGTGGAGCTTATTTGATTTATTGGTGGAGTATTATTGGATTTATTTGTGGAACATTATTTGATTTATTCGAGGAGACTATATGATTTATTCGTCAATATTATTTGATTTGGTCGATGGGATATTATTTGGAGTATTCGTGGAGAATGATGTGATTTATTCCTGAAGATATTCGATTTGATCGGTTGATTTGCTCGTAGGATATTGTTTGACTTATTTGTAGAGATATTATTTGATTTATTCGCTGAGAACTTATTTGATTGAAAATAAATGCGGGTCGGGATTTCGAGTTGAGGATATTTCGTGATAATTCTTGGCGTGTATTTGATGCATTTATCAATTTTTATCGGTGGGCTCGATGAAATGGATTAGCATTATATGATTTGATATCTTGATATATTTGGAGCCTCTCATTTGGATTTTCATGTGAAAATGTGGAATTTTGTTCAAATTGATTATTCATAGTTTTTAGGCATGTCATTGCTCGAGCATGTCTTAAATCGAGGAGATTGTGATGATTGTATATGATCTCTTGTTTTTTTTGCGTGGCGAATTGCAAAATAGATGACGTGAATATAATATGGATAACGATATCTCTTTGAATTCTTGTCGAGGAAACATCGAAATAACCCGAGTCTCGACAAGCTATGGTGGACGAGTTGTGGAGTTTTGAGAACAAAATGAGCGAGCATGGAACCATAAAAGCCAGGTAATAATGAGGGACGAGTCTGGATGGTGCCGATCGCAGGTGGCAATGCCAGAGGCAAAAATCATTCTCTTCTGGAGAGGAAGGATAATTGGGAGTGGCATTCTCGACTTTCAGGTATAAAATTAATCCCAACTCTTGTGAGTGGTCAAGTTCGACCGACTAAATATAATGAAACATTGAGTCTCTTAGCATTCTTTTATGGAGTAATGTTCATTATTTGAATATTCTGGGCGAAATATTGCTGAGATTGTGGTGTATGTGGATATGTCCGGAACTATTATTTGGGTGACTAACAAAATGCAGAAAATGAGGTGTACGTGGAGCCTTGAATAAAATCTGACACGACTAAGGCCTTCGGGCTGGCCAGTCTCGAGTCGTCATGACTAAGGAACTCGGTATTGGGAGTAACTCAATTAAATTTTTGTGTGATGCATTCGTCTAATGATTGTTTGTAGCTGCAGATTATGCTTTGTTGTAATTGCTTGTCGAATTCATGGTTTTGTGAAATTCTGGCTGACTGTACATTTGAGTGGGTGTTTATGCGATTTCGTATCATGGTAGAGACTTGCATGTAGATTGAGGTGTGGTATAAACGAATGTGGCCCAATGTGATTGCTTTGATTTATTCGTCTTTTGTTATTATTGCTATCGAGATTGCAAATTGGATAAGGTGGACAAGATACGACTAATGGAATTTGTTGAATTCTTGCTGAGGAAAATGAATGAGCAGGTGGACAGGATATCTAGATACAACATGGACTGCTTGTTTGCAGTAAGGAAATGAGCAGCAGGTCGATGACTTCGAGCGCAGGTCGTCGTGTTCAAACAGGAAAGGGAGGTCAATAAATTCATTTGATGTTTCTTATGATTATCTCGTTCGATGTGATTATTCCTTTGGTGACACTAACGAAGATGGTCGATTATTATTCTATCATATCTTGTTCTGCTCGACGTGCACCTATTTGACCTCAGTGGCAGGTAGAATGTTTGGGTTGTTCGAACAAAATCCACCATGACTAAGGCCTTCGGGCTGGGTGGTCGCTTGTTTTGTACACCCCTTGAGATGGGTAGGTTGGTCGCAAAGCCCACGCCTTCGGGCTGGGTGGCCTCCTGTTTCTGGAACATTCCTTGGATTGGGTGGGCAAGTACCTGAAGACAAAATCCACTATGACTAAGGCCTCTGGGCTGGGTGGTCACATGTAACGACCACTCCTCTGAGGGTGGACATGTGTTCGAAGACCAAAATCCACCATGACTAAGGCCTCCGGGCTAGGTGGTCACATGTAACGACCACTCCTTCGAGGGTGGACATGTGTTCGAAGACCAAAATCCACCATGACTAAGGCCTCCGGGCTGGGTGGTCACATGTAACAACCACTCTTTCGAGGGTGAACATGTGTTCGAAGACCAAAATCCACCATGACTAAGGCCTCCGGGCTGGGTGGTCACATGTAACGACCACTCCTTTGAGGGTGTACATGTGTTCGAAGACCAAAATCCATCATGAGTAAGGCCTCCGGGCTGGGTGGTCAATCCTAGTGTTGGGTCGGTGAAGACATGGATCCTATTGGAGACCTCAGTGGCAGGTCGATGACCTTTATTTGGTACTCGGTTTCGTCGAATTTATTTTTCTACTTCAAAAGAAGGGAGATGGAGTTCATTACGGATAGCTCGAGCAGACCTCGGTGGCAGATCGATTGTCTTTATTTGATTCTTGGTTTCGTCGAACTTATTTTTCAACTTCAAAAGAAGGGAGATGGAGTTCATTACGGATAGCTCGAGCAGACCTCGGTAGCAGATCGATTATCTTTATTTGATTCTTGGTTTCGTCGAATTTATTTTTCGACTTCAAAGGAAGGGAGATGGAGTTCATTACGGATAGCTCGAGCAGACCTCGGTGGCAGATCGATTATCTTTATTTGATTCTTGGTTTCGTCGAATTTATTTTTCGACTTCAAAAGAAGGGAGATGGAGTTCATTACGGATAACTCGAGCAGACCTCGGTGGCAGGTCGATTATCTTTATTTGATTCTTGGTTTCGTCGAATTTATTTTTTGACTTCAAAAGAAGGGAGATGGAGTTCATTACGGATAGCTCGAGCAGACCTCGGTGGCAGATCGATTATCTTTATTTGATTCTTGGTTTCGTCGAATTTATTTTTCGACCTCGGTGGCAGGTCGAGTGAGTTCATTCAGAGCAATTCACGAAGGTCATTCGAATTTTGAGAGAATATACAACAGGCTCGAATTTTAAATTTTGAACTGGGGGGCGATAGGACGAGGTGGTCTAAGAGAGTTCAAACATGGTGATCGAAAAACAACAAGACGTAAGTTCAAATTTTTAAATTCAAGACTTCGGTTCTCGATTTTCGACCTCAGTGGTCGATCAACTTTTGGTGTTCGACTCCAGTGGTAGGTCTCTCAATTTTTGACCTCAGTGGTCGATCAACTTTTGGTGTTCGATCCCAGTGTCGGGTCTCTCGATTTTCGACCTCAGTGGTCGATCAACTTTTGGTGTTCGACTCCAGTGGTGGGTCTCTCGATTTTCGACCTCAGTGGTTGATCAACTTTTGGTGTTCGATCCCAGTGGCGGTCTCTCGATTTTCGACCTCAGTGGTCGATAAACTTTTGGTGTTCAACTCCAGTGGCGGGTCTCTCGATTTTCGACCTCAGTGGTCGATCAACTTTTGGTGTTCGATCCCAGTGGCGGGTCTCTCGATTTTTGACCTTAGTGGTCATTCGGTATTCATTTGGGGTCCCGATGCTCATTTGGAGATTTGGTGACTATTTGGTGGTCGATGGTTAATTCAAATTACAACCTCAGTGGCAGGTTGACGGAAACAGCTCGAAGAGGAATTTCATTCTTAGATCGAGTCATTCAGACTCGACCAGAGTGGGGGGGACTAGATTATATAGGCTATTATATACTAGACCTGTCCTAATGGATAAGAGGGGAATATATTGAAGAATAAGCCTACACATGGCTAGGACACGTGGCATGATGCTATTGGACAAGTCCAACTTGGGCCATAAGGTACATTCCCCCTATAAAAGGGGGCCAAGGTATCCCATTCTCTCCCTCTCTCTACATTCATAATTATACACTTGAGATTTAGAGTGATTCTGACTGGAGCGTCGGAGGCCCGACGCCTGGACCCCTCCCGGCGTTGGGTTCTTGCAGGTACGGAGGCCGACCGAGTCGAAGGAGCCCGAATGAAATCTTATTCACTTCAATAACGAAATTTATAAACAAAAATGTCTTAAAAGAATCACCTCAATATCAATTCCCAGAGAAAGCAGTCCTTTATTTGATACTCCATTATGTTTTCTATACCTTCTTTAGAAGTGTGTAAGCAATTGTTTGAATAAGATGTGAAAGATATGTAAATTGGTAGTACATAAATGAATAATCAATTGCAGTATTTATAAACTACAACATATATATCATACTATATAAAAAATGCTTTGTCGATGTAACATTTGTGTGTTAACTTATATTTGACTTTAACTTCCAAACTGAATTTCATGGTTTTAGTGGTGTATTTTTAACGTCTAACCAAACTTACAAACGTGTGTTAACTTCTATCTGACTTTAACTTCCCTGACTTTCATGGGTTTAGAGATGTATTTTTAACTTCCAACATGTGTTAATGCGTTGTGTTACTATTTTAAAAAATAAAAAAATGAAAATCTTATGATCGTATTTTATTTTGGGTTTGTTGAGTGTTGTTATGTATGTTTGACTGATTTACGTATTAAAAATAAAATATTTTATGAACATAAATTTATAGGTCTAAAATATTTAACTACCTACCATTTAACATTTAAGTCATATTTTTATGTTACCGCAATATTAATAATAAATACAAAAGGTATTTATGAAATACTCTTTATATTATATAATCTAATATTTATTACATATATTGCATATATATCTATATATAATACTATTTGTTTAATCGATGAATTTAATCATAATCATATGTTTTGGATTTTTCAACTTGTAGAAAATGAATCAAAAAATATTCTACAAACATGATGTTATTTATTTATTTATTTATTATGAAGAATGTTTGTGTGATTCATCGCGCATATTTTTAAAATATTTTATTTTTAATTTCACTATTCTTAGATTTAATTTGTATATTGTAGAAAATGAAATAAAAAATATTCTACAAACATGTTGTTATTTGTTTATTTATTTATTATGAAGAATGTTTGTGTGTTATTCATTGCGCAAGTTTTTAAAATATTTTATATCTAATTTCACTACTATTAGATATCATTTTTATGTACAAAATTTACGATAAAAAATTTATAAAATTCAGGTAAGAAGCATACGAATACTTATAATTAATTTAAATTATAAAGTATAAATTATGAAAATTAGATAAATAATTTAAACTAAAATCTTTAATAAAAAATAAAATAAAATTTTATAAAAATACCTACTTATACTTTTAATTGTTTGTATTAAAAAAATGAGTCACAACAAATGAACACGTATGAAATCATTAAATAATGGGTCTTTGTAAGTTATCAGTAAACTAAATAAATATTAGTTGAGGTAGTTAATATTAATATAAATATGAACACGTGTCAAAGAATGTGAGGATTTTCTAAAAATAGTAAGAGTGTTGTAGGACCCACATAAAACTTTCTAAAAATGGCAAGTGTGTTGCCTAATTATATAATAGTTAGATTACAATTACTTTTACTATTATGATCGTTGATTAACACTACTCAATAAATCTATTTTAGTTTTTAAAAAAAAACCCAGAAGGGTGGGGATCAATAAATCTAAATTTTGCTAAAAACATTCAATACAATGTATATATCAAGATCCACTAGTGTGTATTCCGTGCAATACAAACTTATTCCTTAAAACTTTTTTTTTAACTTTGTTTTAAATATAATTATTTATATTTAAAATATCTCATTATTGGTTTCTTAATATGCATTTTTCATAATAAATTACCATGCAAATAAAACAGCTAATTAATTTACATAATTAATTTGTATAAAAAATAAGCAACTAATTAATTATCGTGCATATTAGATAGGACATCCCATTAATATATTAGCCAAAATGCAGGATTTTTCAAAAATTTTTGAAAAATATTTTCAAAGAAAATTAAGAAGGCTCCACATAACATAAGAGATGTAAAGGACTTCGAACAAAAATATGAAATATTCAAACTTAAAGTTTTTAATATTTATTTAGTTATTATTATTGACTTATCTAAAGATATATTTTTTTTAAAGCATGATATTCAATCATAAAGGTTTTAGTTAAAAAGTATCTATTTCACTGTCAAATCTATTGAGCACAAAATAAAAATTTGAAGGATTGACATATTATTTTATTGTAATTACTTATACAAAGATTAAAAAAGTTTTAGGAATGTTTGAAAACTTAACTACCTGATGAAATATTTGATTTCAAAACAATATATATATTATAATCATATAATTTATTTGCTACGTTTATGGTTTGTAATTATCTTATAATTCTAAATTCTTTCTAATTGACCACAGTTTTCAAGTATTCTCAGAAATTTTGTGATTATTTAAATTAAGGAGTGCTTTCAATTTTTTCTATTTTAGTTCAGTAAAGTGATTCCAAACTTTTGGAAAGATTGATAAATATTTTAATTTGTATATAANACCATTTACTAAAAATAGTAGTAAAAATTTTTGGGAGCATTTAATGCATACCATTTTTGGAAAGTTTTTAAATATATGCATTAATTGTTTCCATATACACGTTTTCAAATAAGACCAAATCAGATATGATCAAAAATATTGTTTCCTTAAATAATTTTACTACTATCTGCAATAATTTCATTGATATCCTTTATAATAAATTAGTAAATTACAAGATTGATTTTCTATGATTCATGTTGAAACTATTTTGGTCAAGATAAGTATTACAACATATCTTAAGTTCTAACCACAATATTAATTTTTTCACAAATATTCACTTTTTATCCAAAAATATTTATAAAAAATCGTAACAGGTTATGTATAATTTTTTCTTCCAATTAATCAGGTGATCAAGTTGGTGAATTAATCTTTGGCAATATAATTTTTTTCTTAATATTTATTTCTTTATATATCAAAAATAAAATATTCTTCAAATTAATATAATTTACTATTTAAGAGATAATGATTAGATACATTAAAGAGTATTACTACTGGTCAAAAATTAAAATTGAAATATCTTAACTGCTCTTTAGAATTTGTTTGTATATTATTGACAATCATGATTATTTATTTTTTTATCATTTTTTATTTTTATTTTTTTCTATAATGAATTTTTTGTAAAACATTGCAGAGTATGTTAAATAAACTATAAATACTTGTAATGCAAATTAGGAAAATCTTGATTATAGAAGTAATTGAGTTTTTGGCATTTACTAAATGAAAGTTGTTTAATTAGTATACATAATTAAATTATAAAAAAACATGTGTGCATAATTTGTAAAATATTTATATACTATTTAATTTTAAATTTATTTACATATTTTAAATTGATTACATAAATAAACAATACTAACCTGCAATTAAATATTTTTCATTATATAAGATAGAAAGAAAAAGAAGACGTACAACTTCTATAACGTTTATAAATAATAATGACATTATATGACAACAAAATTTATAATAAAATATTAATTAAGTATTGTATGGTGAATAAGAATAAGGAAAACGGTTATTTTTTCTTATATCAAGGATAAATATATCTATACTAAGATCAAATTTATATTAGTATAAATGTGTTAGTGAGATAATATATTAATTATTTTACAAGCTAGTCCTAACATGCTTATATTTAACGTTTTGGCTAAAAAACAACGTTTATTAAAAGAGGTGGAAAGTAGATTATAACCCTATTATTTTTTAGACTAAACGCTGATTAAAACAGGTAGGAAATAGATGATAACCCTATTGCTTTTTAGTCTTAAACGGACAGAGCTTCTGAAAATAACTCATTTAATATTTATGTTTCGTATATCGCACAGGGTACGTACTAGTAAATGTTAAAATGGAAATAGGAAAAATATTTCCAACATCTTAAGAAATTAAAATTTAAAAGTAAAAAAAAAAAAAGACGTAATATTGGAATAGGAAAAAAAGAATATATGAAAGAAAAAAAATTGTCATACTTCTAAATATCTAATTGAGGATATTAAAATCAAATCAAAACAATACCATAAAAAAAGGAAACAAAAATAAATAAAAAAAAAGGATAGAATTGAGATAAATATGGATATCAAGATAAGATGGAATGCATATCTATTAAAAAAGATAATTTATGTTACTTTCAAAAATTCTAAATATTTCAAACAAATTACGGGCGGGAGAAACCAAAAAATTTCAAAAAACAAATCCATTAGTAGTAAAAACTGAAATTTTGGGCGGGAATTTTATGCTTTTTTTAGGTTTTTTTTCTTATTGCTATTATATAGTAATAGATTTGATTATTTTATGATTATAAATAACAAATTATGTTGTAATTTATTTACCTAACAAAATTACAATGATATCACTAAAGTATGTTTGATAAGTTACAACATTAATTATATTTTAATCAAACATAAGTTTTTATTTGTTATATATATATATATTATAAGTTGTATTTACTAAAAGTAGTACCACCAAAAAAATATTGATTACTAAACAAGAAAACTTTTCTAATATTTTTTTTCTATCTTTTGGTAATTTATTCTTTACCATCCGAGTGAGACTTTTATTTTTATTTTTGTTATTGTGATATTTGATCTAAATATATTGATAAAACTTTTTAGAACTTTTCAATAAACTCTCAATCATCATTTTTTGATCTTCGATTTGACACTCACATTGTATGTATAAATAAAAAATAATTATTTCTAAAGTACTGATACATTAAGTAGTTAATATCAGGGGCGGAGCCTTTAAGAGACGAGTGTGGGCCTAGGCCCACACTGAATCTATATATATATAATTACTAGTTCAAAACATTTAATAAAACCTATTTAATTTTACCTATGTGGCAATTTAACATTTTTCCCTCCAAAAACCGTTACATTTTGATGTATTTAATCTTTCATTTAATCATTAAATAATTAATACTCATCACTTCAACATTACAAAAATTATTTTTAAATTTTTTTATTAATGACAGTTGACCATATAATGTGTTGACCGTATAATGTGATTAGATGTTATTATTGTTGTTACATTTAATTTTTTTTTTTTGAAAATAAAAAATATATTTATAATTTCTAAATAAATAATAAATAATTCACAAATAAAAGACGTACCAAAATATACATTACATCCAATCAGATAAACGTAATTTAAAAAAAATATTCCAACTCTTTTAATTATAAATTTGGTCTGCAAAAAAATGAAAGAAAAATAATTAATCATTATATGCATAAAGATTCACAATAATTTATTTATATCTGTGCAAATGCACAGGTCGAATACTAGTTTTCATGTATTACTTAGCATTATATATAAATCAATTAATGAAAAATTTAATTTGCATTATGTAGGGAAGATATAATTGTACCTCTCTCTTCAAATTATAAAATGACTTATAACATTTTGTTTATCCATCATTAATTACTTTTTATTTATTTTTTATTTTTACACATCAACACTATTTGTCCTTTTTTGTTTAAATTTGAACTTAATATATAATTATTAATTACTTAATATGACTTAAGTAAGAAGACTAAAATAATTTAGTTAATTAATATTATACGTAAATATACAAGTTTTCATGAAAATAACTTTAAATTATATTTATGATTAATAGTTAATATACTTTTTAAAAAACTTAAAACAAAATAAAAGGAGAAACATCGATTGGATATATGACTTTTTTCTTTTCTTTCATTCTCAAGATTTATCGTGCTGGAACAAAGAAAACAATAAAAATAAAATTATAAAATAATATTTATTTCATTCCACCTTTTTATCTACAAATAACACAATTAAAACATAATAAATTCATGTTATTTTATACTTTCTAATAATAATGTTATTAATTACTAACATGTTTTCATTTGTTTATCATTATATTTTTATCTTGTGTTCATTCACAATTTCAAATATATCTCACTTTTCTTATTCTATTTATAGATGAGATAAGATTTTGAAAAAAAAGTATATATTAAATCTAGACGTGTCCATTTGCCGGGCCGGGTCGGCGTTTCAACACATGGTGAACCGGGCCCGGCCCGCCTGTAACTAAGGGCCGGTTCACTGAACCGGCCCTTAACCGCCGGGTCGCAAACCCGGCGGGTCGACTCGGTTCCGGGTCGGACCCGGCGGGTTTGCGGGTTTTTAATTTTTTTTTTTTCTTTTTTTGTTATTTTAATGTATATTAATGTTTATTTGAAAAATAGTTTGTATATATTTCGAAAATATAAGTTTTTGAGTCTGTTAAATTGTACGTCAAACGGTTAACGGTGTTGTATTTTATTGAGTATGGCGGAGAAGTACAACTTAAGTGTAAAAAAAAAAATTATTAATGAAATGGACTTGAGCTTAGTTAACAGTTATTAAGTTCGAATATCGTGTGCGATGAAAAATTTTGTTGCCAAAAAATTATACTCGAACTTAATAATGTTAAATAAGGTGCCTACGTATCCCTTTATTTGGGAATCAAAGTCCACGTAGTTCTTCTAAAACACATACCTTGGCTGCATACCTTTAATATTCGTATTCGTCTTCGACGTCCCCCCCGGTTCCACTTGTCGACGACGTAAAATCGGATGCTTCGTCGTTGTCGTCCTCCTCCTCATTCGAAGTGAGCATAGCAGTTTGCATCCTTCGTTCGGCCTTCTTCCAATCACTCAGTAACATTTGTGCTTGAAGATTATCAGGCGTCATCCTCGACCGTCGTGGATCTAGCATGTAGCCGCCCTCACTGAATGCTTGCTCAACCGCGACTGTAGATGCTGGGACAGCAAAGATCTCCTTGGCCATAATGCATGGAATAGGAAAAATTCCTTCCATTCTTGACCACCAATCTAACACATCGAAATTGAGTGGCGGTTGAGGTGGACGTGCAATCGTAACGGCTAAATTCGACGTAAGGTAGTGATCCAGCTCATAGTATCCAGTCCCCTGCACCCTTTGACCGCCCGAGTTTTTGTAGGGATTTAATGAATCCCAAAACACTTTGAAGTTTCCGTAGTTTGTATTGCCGCTTTGCCCTCCGTACGAAGATGAAGACCCGCTGCCGCTTGCGCCGCTGCTACGAACAAATGTGCTGGGAGACTCTCCATGTGCGATCGCTGTTTCCTTGAACATGTCATACAAAGAATTTTTTGCTTGCTCGACGAGCTGCGGTATGTTAGGTTTGTCCCTGTAAGTCGGGACCCCACTCGGCAGTGGCAATTGATACATATAATCATAGTACATATTAAGTTGATTTAACAAACCTTGCTCACGAACTGTAGGATCTAACAGACATGCAATTAAAAATGTATCGGGAATATAGTAATAATATTTTAGCCATTTTTCTAACATATTTTCTACTAGACCAGAATATTTAAAAGGATCTAAGTCATAAATATCTTTAAAACCCCACATTATAGCTATACATTGACTGACCACAAGTTGAGCAGTAGGATAGTAAACACCAGAAAGAATATTAGTAGCGTTTTGAAATGTTTCTAAAAAATTTGTAAGTTGCGAACAGTTTGCCCAATCATTCACCGAAAGTCGAACATCACAATCCCTACGGTTTGTATCATTAAAAAAATCCTGTAAATGCTTGGCATAATCAGCGGTGACATTCAACATTTTAAATGTTGAATTCCACCGGGTAGGCACGTCTGGCTGGAATTTTTTAGGTTTAATTCCAACACTCTTACAAAATCGTCCCCATGCTTTCATTTCTTGGGGACGTTTATGCAAATAATTGACGGCCTCCCTTATTGGCTTTACAGAATCCTTAAAAACATGATAACCAGCTTGAACACACAAATTTAAAACATGACATATACAACGAATATGAAAAAATCTACCCCCACAGATTGGTGTACAAACATCATTTAATTCACGTATAGATGCAGTATTTGCAGTCGCATTATCAAATGAAATTGAAAATACTTTTTTACCAATACTATAATTATCTAAGATTTTTGAAATTAAACGAGCAATATTAGAAGCAGTGTGTCGTTCATGAAATGCAACATAACCGATTAAACGTTTTTGTAAAGTCCAACTATCGTCAACCCAATGACAAGTAATCCCTAAATAAAAATTATTTATCCAATGATCGGACCATATATCAGCACAAATGGATACTCTATGATTTAAAGATTTAAAATTTTCTTTTAAAATTAGTTTCTTCTCACTCACGATTTTTCGAATATCGCGAGTAAGGGTGGTACGAGGAACTCGGTTGGCAGACGGATTTAAAGCCATTTGAGCAAAATTTTCATATAAATCACTATCACCAAAACTATAAGGAAGAGACGAAGCAGAAACAAATTCAGCTAAATGACGTCTATGATTTTCATGAGAATAATGAAATAAAGAAGAAGACGTACCTGCACCTTGAGTGGCTGAGGCGGATGCTCCGCTGCTACTTGGGAATTGCGTCTGTGCCGTGTCGATTCCCATTACTGTCGGATGAACATTCTTCAAATGTCGGGTCAACGTTCCGTACCCGTCGCCTTTTTTGAACTGATACTTCGTCTTCGAATTGGCCGGACAGTAGTTGCAAATAGCCAGAAAATAAGGATCACCTCCTTTCTTTTCATTTGGAGCCTTCGTGTAATGTCGGTCGAACATGACGGAATCCCGAGTTTTGACTTTACCGCCCCCGACAACTCGGACCGGCTGTGTGGGTTGTTGTGGCTGCTCATCCGGAGGAGTACTTCCAAATAGATCGTCGAGATGGTCCTCGTACGGCTGCTCTGGGCCCACCTCGTGTGAGGGTGGAGGCTGAACGAAATCGAACATTTGATCGATTGTGGCGGCATCTATATCGTCGGTCACGCCCGGGACATCTACATGTATCGTTGGATTCGCAAATGAGGGCAATGGAGGTGTCGACGACGATGCGCCTTCCCGTGAAGCTGTTTATGACAGTTTCCGGGTACATGGGAGATCAGATAAATGAAAAAAATAAGGGGGTTATGACAGTTTTGCTATGGAGCCATCGGATGGCTCGGCTTATGGAGCCATCCACACTTATTCACCAATAGTGTATTGACACGTGTCCTGCAATAAATACACTTTGGACAGGTGTCAATACATTAAGTGGTGGATGACTCCATAAGAAAACCATCCGATGGCTCCATAGAATTTTTGGGGGTCATGATAGTATTTTATTAATGAATTATGCAGCCTTAAGGAATAAATCTATACACAAAAAAAAAGTAGAAAAACAATGATGATTTCATACCAACCAAGGGTGTAGGGAAGTGACTCATGTCCCCATGAAAAACTCGACTTTTGATGATAGAACCAGTTTGACGTTCGTTTTAACTGTTGGCTTTACCGGTTCTTATCTACACTACAGAGAGATCGGTAAAAGCTGCTAGCAAGCAAATTGGCACTTAATCTGAAGAGGGATCAGCACAATATTGGTAAAGGGTTCTTGGGCTATTCTCTTCATGTGTTTGGGCCTGTATTAGTGTCGGCCTATCTACTTATATGTGCAGCACATCTTGTGGAATTTTGGGTCCGCTCAAGAAATTTGACATACAATAAGGAGGCCCCCAAGTTTCCGGGTACATGGGAGATCGACAGATCTACATGTGCCCGGGAAGCTGTTTACCAACTTCTGGTGGTTTCTTACGTGTAAGATCGTTTAAAAAGGTTTTCAAATCTTTCAGAAAGGGAACATTGTCGGTTACTCCTTTTGGCAGAGTTTAAGACATGCGAAGATGGTTTTTTTGACTATAGCATTTAATGAGGAGAGAGAAGACACGACATTTTTTTGGGATAGGTGCATCTTTTCAGGAGTAACCGACATTGTTCCCTTTGACCGTTGGGTTTTGTGCCTTAAAATTGACCTGTTGTAATAATTGAAGAGCCGAGATTTCAGTAAATAGTGGATTACAGGGATTAAAAATCTTTCACCTCCTTCGAATTCAAATTTCACCCAACGAAAAACAAAGCTATAGTTCATTGTCCAACGAAATAGCGTATTTAAAATTCTTCGAACATGTACTTTAACTTCCTTTTTCTCCTTAAATCAAAACATTATGTTGGAGAGTAGCAACTATGACGTGGACTTGGTGAATGCCGCTTTGGACCGCGGTCGGGCTGGTTGAATGTTGTGTATGTTGGTTAGTATTTTTGTGTGTTTTTATGGCCTTCTTTCAATTTCATTTGAGCTTCTTTTATAAGCTTTTCGGTCTATTAGGTTGATATTACTCATTTGTGTGCTTTCATATTATTTGCGTATTTATTTGTATTTTTCATCTACTTTTATATTTTGTTTTTGTAGAAAATGTTTATCAGATATTTTTGCGGAGAACCATTGCCGGAACATGATCAAATCCCACTTGACCAAAACTTTTTGTATTCTAGAACTCTAGAAGGATTCATTGGGGACAAATAGGAAAAAATGTAACTCAACAATGAGTCCGTATTAGCTCGTACGAGTCCGCTGCGCACCGGCGTGTAGCTGGCCGCTGCTGGCAAATTTTGTTAACTGCGACCTGTAGACCTAACTGTTCCTCAAGACCACGGTCGTGGAGTATCCTGCAGCCCACGGAGGTCGCGAATTAAGCGTTAAAAGGGGCAGAGTTGGACATTTGAGGGCACATTTGAACACACGAAACATATCCCGTGGCCGATTTGAAGGCTCTGGAACACCAAAAACACTCTTGTAAATTTACAACAAAAGCGCATAAACAAATTTCATATAAAGTAACCGTATCTAGGAGGGGGTAGATGTTCATTATTCTTTGCTCGCAATTTCATCTTGCAGGCCGAAACACCAATTTCAAGAACAATATTCTCAAACACTCCCAAATTTTGATCTCATGTTGGCATTTTGGGAGCAGATTTGGGTTTGGGGTGTATTCGCTTCATGATAAAATTAGGGATTTTGCGTGTTGTGATTCAACTTGGATTTGGTTTCCTTTTTTTTTTTCTCAATTTCAATGAAATGGCATGGGAGATGGAAAGGCTAAAATGTCACGTACAAATACTTCACCAAATTAGGTTCGTATCCTTCCACGTCACTTTCCTATCCACCCACATTGTTTCGATTCTTTCACTCGTCATTATTTTATCTAGGTCCACTTCATTAGTGTCCTAAGATTAATACAAATTGCAAGAAAACGCACTATTTTTTATGAAGAAAAAAATTAGTATACCAAAAAACGATTATTGACAAGTTTTTTTTTTTCTTCGAAACGATAGAATTATATAGATAATAAAAACACAGATAAAACTAGTCAACTACAATAAGCCAAGCAGCTATCTAGCTTAATCTAACAGGAGACTACCCGACGAAGGGAGCCTAGAGAGACCAATAAATGCACCCACTAGAACACACAAACTAAAAAAAAAACTAAAGCTCCCAAAAAAGAAGAATCTATGTCCTATGAGAGGCGAACTAGCTGCAAAACAAGAAAAATAAACACATCAAACACATCAAACACAAAACAACAACTAAACAACAACAACAACACAACATTATAACAATTAATATTGATATAGGATATAAGACCAACTCGAAACCATCAAGAAAACCGAAGAACCAGACCAGATTAACGATGCAACCTGACTTGTGTTGATCAGGAAGTAATAGCCGAACCAGTGGTGGCCAACTAAAGAAGTGCCTTAATTAATAAATGAGCCCACATTCGACCTGAACTAGGAAGACCAGGAGGTCGAATCAACCACGTCCTACCCAACTGACAGAGGAGCTGAAGAGGAACATGTTCTACCAGAACAGAGATTCGACCTGGTATTCGGCCTCATAAGGGGGACAAAAGGGCATCTACTTAGGAAACCATGCTATACGAAGATTGGACCACATGTTACGATAAGGGCATCTACTGAGGCGTTGCAGGTTGTACCGACGGGCAGCAGGAGCAGCCGTGTCAACCTTCCAGGCAGACTTGGGGAACAAGATATCACTCTCCTATATAAAGGGATATGGTAGGCTAGTTTTAGGGTTACTTTCTGTACACAATTTATATACTTATTTACTGTTCATTATCCTAAGATAATATTGACTTAGGCATCAGAGACTCTTCATCGAAAAACCCCTTTCCGGAGTCGAGTTTTTATAGGTGTGGAAGTTGTTCGAGGTCGAAGAAGAAGTCATTAAGGTCAATTTCCTCATCATAGCAGTCCAAATTGGGACCAAGTGAAGTCTATTTCACTATTAAATACAATAACACCCTCATCTCCATATAAGAGCAAATCGCAGCACACCACCACCCGCCAACAAGTGACAATCACCCACTCAGATAGGACTCCGACTCGAGCACTGCTCCAAAAACTCCATTGTAATGACCGCCCTTGGAGCTGTAACCAGAAGTCGACCACCTACACCCCTCCCACCGAGTGAATCCTTCGGCCCAACCGACCAAGCACCCAGCCACCACTAACCCGAAATCCACCCACCAATTTCAGCCACCAACGGCCCACGGCTAAACCGATTATTGACAAGCTATCGGACTAAAATTGAAATTTTGTTTCCTAAACACTCACCTTATGTCTTCGCGCGAAGGCCCCCATCAAAGGGAAAATTCCAAATTAGTCCTAAAACTGGGCTATGGTTATCAACAGTCTACACCGCCTCCACCTTGCCCCATCTCTTCGTCACTCTGTCACTCCCCTCACCACCGTCAAACACAAAAACGAAGAAATCTACAGAATATCACGATTCCATTATAAGACAATCCTTCGATACCGATTAGCAGCCGACTACGTTTCCTGTTCATCTCCTCAGCTCATGCCGATTGACGCCTGATTGTTTGTCTTCCCGGCGCGCGGTGAATTCTACTTTCACCTCCGCATGATTTTTCTGGCGAGATTCTTCACAGGTTCATGGATTAATCACTCGTCTTTTAATTTCCTGCTACCGCGCTGTTTTTCTATCAAATTGTTTGTCTCTTCAATCGCCGTTTAATTAAATTCCCGTAATTCATCATGGAAAATGGGATGTTGGAATTTGATATTGGTTTGGGCGTGGGAGATGACGGTATGGATATAGAAGCCCCTAATGATGTGGACCAATTTCCCGATAATTCACTCAATGACGCGAATTCCTTTGGTAGTGGCAGTAGCGACACTGCTTTCGCCCTCCATACCTACATTCCTGAGACCTACCTCAACCTCGATCTCGATCTCGAGCCTTATGAGGGAATGGAGTTCGAATCCGAGGAGGCTGCAAAGGCTTTCTACAACTCGTTTGCCAGACGGGTGGGATTCAGCACCCGCGTGAGCTCCTCCCGCCGCTCCCGAAAGGATGGTGCCATCATACAGAGATCATTCGTGTGCGCTAAGGAGGGTTTTCGTAACCCTAATGAAAAAAGGACAAAGGATCGTGAGATCAAAAGGCCACGCACAGTAACACGCGTGGGTTGCAAGGCCTCGATGTCTGTCAAGATACAGGAATCCGGTAAATGGGTTGTCTCCGGTTTTGTTAAGGAGCACAATCACGAGCTCGTCCCTCCTGATCAGGTCCACTGCCTCAGATCCCACCGCCAGATATCTGGGCCCGCTAAAACTCTGATTGATACACTGCAGGCTGCTGGGATGGGCCCACGCAGAATCATGTCAGTGCTCATTAAAGAGTATGGTGGTATTAGTAAAGTTGGGTTCACGGAGGTTGACTGCCGAAATTACATGAGAAACAACAGACACAAGAGCATGGAGGGAGATATTCAACTGCTTCTGGATTACTTGAAGCAGAAGCAAGCCGAGGATCCTGCCTTTTTCTATGCCGTTCAGGGGGATGAGGACCAGTGCTTGGGCAATGTTTTCTGGGCTGACCCGAAATCGAGAGCCGACTACACCCATTTTGGAGACACCGTCACCTTCGACACCACTTACCGGTCAAATAGGTACAGACTGCCTTTTGTACCCTTCACTGGCCTAAACCACCACAGCCAACCGGTCCTTTTCGGGTGCGCTTTCTTGAAAAACGAGTCCGAGGCCTCCTTCAAGTGGCTTTTCCAGACATGGCTGACAGCCATGTCTGCCCGCGCGCCTGTATCAATCACTACCGAGTATGACCCCATTATCCGGTCTGCCGTCAGTCGCGTCTTCCCGAATGCACGCCACAGGTTCTGCAAATGGCACATCTTCAAGCAGTGCCAGGAGAAGCTTTCGAGCATCCTCCTAAAAAATCCCCATTTCGAAGCTGCTCTCCATAAATGCGTGGACTTGCCCGAGACATCCGAGGAGTTTGAGTCCGCCTGGCATTTGCTCGTTGGTAAGTACAGCCTTGGGGACCACAAGTGGGTCCAGTCAGCGTATGCTGACCGAGGGCAGTGGGTGCCAGCTTACCTCCGCGACTCGTTTTTCGCCGAAACATCCGAGGGCATAAACTCATACTTCGACGGGTACGTGAACGCCTCGACGAATCTGAGCCAGTTTTTCAAGTTGTACGAGAAGGCTTTGGAGAGCCGTCACGAGAAGGAGATCAAAGCCGATTTCGACACCATTAACATGCCGCCACTTTTGAAAACCCCCTCGCCAATGGAGAAACAGGCGTCCGAGTTCTACACGAGAAAGATATTCACGAGGTTTCAGGAAGAGCTCGTGAGCACACTCACCTTCACGGCCTCCGAGGAAGAGGAGGATGGTGATGAAGAGAGGAGTAATGATATTACCACTTACCGCGTGGCGAAGTTCGGGGAAGACCACAGGGTTTACCGTGTGAGGTTCAACGTTTTGGAGATGAGAGCTTCTTGCAGCTGCCGGATGTTTGAGTTCTCGGGACTTCTGTGTCGGCATGTGCTGGCGGTTTTCAGGGTGACCAACGTGCTCACTCTGCCATCGCATTACATATTGAAGAGGTGGACGAGGAATGCGAAGAGTAGTGTAGTGTTGACTGAAAGGGCTGCGGACCCGTTCAGCGGTTACTTGGAGTCGCATACTGTTCGGTACAATACTCTGCGGCATGAGGCGTTGAAATTCGCCGATGAAGGGGCTGAGACCGTCGAGTCGTATGATGTTGCACTTGGTGCTCTGGTGGAGGCTTCGAAGAAAGTTGCTCTTGTGGTGAGGAATGAGGGGAAGGGTTTTGCAAGTAATGGGCCCGCAAGAGATAAAGGTGGAGTTGGGGCAGATCAATATGGTGAGGAAGGTCAAGGGAGCTCAGGCCAGCAGCTATTGGAGGTTTGGTGTTTCTATAGTTGCTATTTTATGTGGTTTTTTTGTGTTTTACTTGAGCGAGTAATGTGATTTCCGGGAGATAAATCTTAATAGAGTTTGGTGTGGTAAATTTTATCCTGAATACTACTGCTTATAACTTGAATCATAGCACATAGGTGAAGTACGCCAGACCATGAGCCTAACTTCGTCTCAGACTTGTCTTTGTGGAATTAAATTGTGTGTTAGGTCCCAAATGTTTTTTAATGAATGAATCGTAAAACTCTGAGTGGAAATGAAATGTATTGTTTCTCTTTCTTTTGGTTTCTGTTGCCTCAATTTTGTCTTCTACAAATCCTGCTTAGTAAAAATGAACATATTTCAGTTGCTTTTTCATGGTAAGATGATAGACTAGATATGGTACAAGAAAAAGTGTTCTCCTTTCTATCATTAGATATGAATTAATGGCGTAATAGACAAGTTCATCGTACTAGTTTTAAGTGTAATAACGAGTATATTCTGGAGCATTATTGAAGTTAGCTATCATGTTGGCTCTTGTAATTGCAAATCCTCGTCTTTAAGGACTGATAGTCTTATATCACATATAGACTATATCAACCGNTTGGGATCTCTAATCTTTTAAATCTATGTAGGGTGACATGGATCAGAAGATTAATGAACTTTCCATGGATCTGGAGCGTGCCAATCGCAAATGTGAATTATATCGCACAAACCTCCTTTCACTTTTGAAGGATATAGAGAACCATAAACAATGCTTGTCCACTGAAGTTGAAAACATAAAGCTGAGCATGAAGGGTGGCCTTTGAGAAGGTGCCATTTTTGTGTTTTTTATTCTGTCCCATGTGGACTTCATCTGCAATTATCCTCCTAAATTGGCTAATTGGGAAGGAGTTCGACACTGCACATCAGCACATGAGGCTAAATCTCCCCGACTTTTCTTCACCAAGTGATCTTGTGATGGTGTGTTCAAAACTCGACTTTGCTGAATTTTTTCGTGAAAGTTATATAGTTGCTCTTAAAGGAATTTATTCAGTTAGTTTATGTGATAATCAGTCTGTCTGTTAGTGTAAATATACAATGTTAGTTGTTGAATGCTCCAACCTGTATTCATTTCTTCATATAGGTAGGATAATTGACAGGTTTGGTTTTATAATGAAAACGAGTTTGATATGAATTATTTTTTATGATGAAAACGAGTTTGATGTGAATTGGCTCAAAAATCTCCTATTTCCATATGGGCATACCATATTTTGCTACATTTCGGGTATGGTCTACAGTTAAGTATAATGAGCCTTGTTTGACACTTGTTCTCATGCTCTTCTTCCATTTGTGTGTGTGTTTTTGAGGTCTATTGTCTGCTTCAACATAGCATCGTATTTATTTGTCAATTGATTCAGAATTCCGTTATTATGGGGTTTTGTGCATTGAGGATTAATTTTTCATGGCATATTTAGTGTGAGATCTTAGTGATAATTTCGGAAAGCATCCGTTAATATTTGTTCTTTACTTTTTATGGAAATTAGTGTACTTAATAACTTTCAAACTATCAGCAGTGTAAATTAATGTATCTTTCCAGTGGTTGGACAGATGCAGGCATTGATGACTGAGTGCTTTTATGGATTTGTTTGCTGCAAAGGATAGTGAAAAGTAGCTGTTAAACAAGTAAGAGAAGCACTTATCACCACTCCATCGCATAAACTTGCACACACCCTGCACAGTGTATACATTGAGTCCCTGTGAAGAAGATTGAATTTTCCGTTTTAGAGACAAAAATAGAGCATTTTGCACTGATAAAGAAGCTTCTACTCTGTATTGTCCCCAGCACTAGGAAGATGAGGAAATATTGACATCCTAAAAGAATTCGAAATTACGTTTGAATTGAAGGATTTATTGAGAGATTTGAAATCTATAGATTTGCAAGTTCAAATTCCATGCACGTAGGGATGATAATAGAAGTCAGAGGAATTCAAATTTAGACATATTTTAGTCATTATTTTGAAAATTTTTAAATGACTATTAAAACCTAATCATAATCATTTGAAATTCATAATTTTAGATATATTTTAGTCATTATTTTGAAAAATTTTAAATGACTATTCAAATCTAATCATAATCATTTGAAATTCATTGTTTATCACCGTTGACGACGGTTTGCAAGTATGGCTCTTCATTTAGAATTATCACTACGGCGAGCCAAGGTCATCAGTGCGAGTTAGACAATAGATTTGCGAGTTAGACAATTGATTTATAATATTTTACGCTAACCATTCAAGGAGTTTGAAAGGTAAACAAAAAGTTATATTTCAAAAAAATTAGAAATCAATGGATTTCAACTCCCTCAAAACATACAAGTACTAGAATCATAAAAGAAGTTGAACAGGGTCACTGCGCAATCAATCATGACAAAGTGGCAGATATACTTGAGTTCAATATGTTTCTAGATAAGCTTAAACATGACAATTACCCCCATTGACATTTTGGTTTCACTTGACGAAATGCAACACAAGAATTTATGTTTGAAGGGAAGAGGTATATTTTCCATGGAGAATCACTTGAAGGAGTTAAGAAACTTGAAAATTTTATTCTACTCACAAGTCTAAAATAACACAATGCTTCCTTTGATACAATAACACCACAGGCCCAGGCAATGACATAATGCAAACTAGGAAACCTTAAAATCCCGAACTGGTTGAAATCACATTTACCAAGTGCATCTTCTTTTCAAACACCCAATTCTGTGGAAACCCAAACACAAAGAAACTCTAAAGTTTAGTGCACTTGGTGGTCAGACAAAAAATCTGGCGTTGGTATAGTGTTGACCACTATCGAGTTTCGGGAGCTGACCCTAAGAGTTACAAATATCATTCAATCACTTGTAACACCCGCCAGCCCTTGCTTCGTACAGTTGGGCCACCCACTTGTAACCGACAAGCCACACGGGCAGATCAGCTCTGTATGAACAATGGTCACATACATATATTTTGTCAATTAATCGTTGAAAAAATACCACTCAAAGCAAACTGGCCAGAATAGCCACAGGATCTGTTACTGCCGAAGGTGGACTGGTCGGTTGGGCTTGAGGAGGTATGGCCACAGGTGCTCGAGAAGGAAATGGGATGCTCACTAATTGTTCTTTAATAAACTCTTTTAATCTGTAAGAGTCTCATATTCATAAGAAGCTCAACATCAGATATCTCAAATAAAACTGTAAGACTGAAATAGAGTGGATTTAGTAGTTTCGTGTTACGTACTCAAATGTTAGAGTAGGATCTCCTGATGCAATGGTCATCCGCAATTGTGTTCTATCAGCTGGGTCTGTTTCTATTCTTGCCTGAATAATACAGAGCAATATTCAATTTATATATTATATTATTATATGTATATATGCTTGAAGTTGTTTGTGAGCTGGTATATTAACCATGTCCTTATGCTAATCCTATCAACATAAATTTTCAAACAAATAGAAACAAAATCAAGAGCCAAATATTCAACTAATGAAGACCTTGAGGTTTCAGTATTATTAGAAAAGAAATTCATTTTTGTTAGTGATTTTATATAACACATATATAAATATATATAGGACTAACCTTTATGTAACGGAAGCGAATACTTGCCCGTATCTTTTATCCGACGGCTACTAGAGTCGTCGGTATCCTCCACGCTCTAAAACCCAAGCCGCCTTGATGGTTTTGGCTCAACAAGAGATTTATGCACTTAAAGAATATGTAATGATATCAATTCAAATTGTTTTTCTTCTTCTCGTGTCACACTTTCAAGATGCACACAAGCACCTTATTTATAGTTGTCTTAATACAACTATTCACTTAATGAAGCCTTTATTTAATCTCAACTTCATAACTCCATATATAATGGAGGTGAGTAACAACTCCACAATTAAGTGGATGTTACAAGTTAATTGATACATGTAACCTCAATTACAAACAATACTCCCACTCAGCCACTTAAGCCGAGACAATATCATCAACATAAATCTTTATCAACAAATCTCTTGCCTCATACAGGTAATAGAGCGTGCGACCAAAATCAACAATAACAGTGTCATATTAAGTCACCATCTAACTAACATAACACCTTATACTTACGACAACTACTAACTGTTCAAAAATTACCAATAGCATACACTGTCCCTATAAGCATATACACAACATGGTTATATTCAAATATAACCGCCCGGGCTAATGTGGTGAAGTTGAATCAGTTATTTCTTAGACACTAATGAAACTTCATCTCAACTTAGTTGCTTTCCTAACATGCTCCGTAGAACTGTATCGATCATAGCTCTTGGAGGACATATTAAAGTAGCAACACTAAGTCTCAATTTCATAACATAGTTCTAAGTCAAAAAGGCTTCGTACAAAGTTGGACAACAAAATCCATAGGATTCACACCTTGACAAAGTGGGAATCATTTGTCATCCTTAACGGTCGTTCAAAGCACACGTAGTATGATGTACGTTTTATAACATAGCTCCCACTATGATGGGCATGTCACTCTACTATGTTATACGAATCTTTAGTCTAGATACTACTCAAGTATCTAACCCGAGTCACTTGATAAATATACTTAATAATCTATCTACCACTCGAGATTCGGCTTCAAGGCTTTGATATGAAATCAGGACTATTTCATATTCGACTCGATAGAGTCTCATCTTAGACTTACTAAGGCGACTGTAAAAATATATTTATGCAACAAATGTATAAATACAATTCATATTACATACACTTAATATGAATATGACATAGTCTCATCCTATTACTCACAACTAATGTCATAGGGCGATTACCTGTGTGATAAGCGTAATCAAAAGCCTGGTGACATCTTTACTCATGCCTACTTATGCAACATATGCTAAAGAACATATCAAAGAACAACAAATTTCATATATGTTCGGTGTAACATTATACACATCCATTATTCCACAAAAATAAAATTAAAATTAAAACCTACGCAAACCAAGACTCTTCACATGAGTTTGGAAAGCATCTCTGCGTATAGGTTTAGTTAAAGGATCAGCTATCATTTTATTTGTGGGTATATACTTAATGACAACTTCTTTATTTTTTATTGCGTCTCGTACAAAATGACAACGCCGTTTGATATGCTTGGTTTTCTGTGAAACTTCGAATCCTGGGCATACTGGATAGCAGCAGTATTATCACAATGCATTTCTACAGGTTCATCAACCTTTGGGGTGAGGTTGAGATCTTGTAGAAAATTCCTCAACCATATTGCCTCTTGAACGGCAATGCAACTGGAAACATACTCAGCTTCCATAGTCGAAAGTGAAATGCAATCTTGCTTTTTACTGCACCAGGATATTGCATCTCTACCAAATATAAAGGCATATCCTGAAGTTGACTTTGACTCATCCAGATCACCACCCCAATCAGCATCCGAGTATCCTTTTAATTTCAAGGAACCACCTTGATAGCAAAGTACCAAGTCACTTGTACCACGCAGGTACCGCAAGATTCTCTTGACAGCTTGCCAATGTGCAGGCCCAGGGTTGCATTGGTAACGACTTACCAAGCCAACTGCGAAGCAGATGTCTGGCCGTGTACATAACATAGCATACATCAAGCTTCCTACTGCACTAGTATATAGAACATTGCCCATTTTATGTTTTTCTTCATCTGTTTTCGGACAGTGGTCAAGACTTAAGGTTAAACCCTTTTCGACTGGGGTATCAACGGGTTTGGAATAATGCATTCGAAAACGTTCTAAGATTCTTTTAATATAGGTTTCTTGAGACAAACCAAGAAGTTTCTTAGGGCGATTTCTCATTATTTCCACTCCTAAGACATACCTAGCTTCACCCATGTCCTTCATTTCAAAATTAGAGAACAACCACAACTTAGTGTCGTTGATCATTCCCATGTCGTTTCCAGCTAACAATATGTCATCAACGTATAAAGAAAGAAACAAAATTCCTTCTTCACTTTTCTTGACATACACACAATGATCCTCATCAACCATGGTCAAACCAAATGCACAAATGGCTTCATGGAATTTGAGATACCATCGTCTGGAAGACTGCTTGAGACCATATATGGATCTTTTGAGGCGACAAACTTTATTGTCTTGTCCTTTTGGGACAAACCCAATAGGTTGATCCATATATATCTCTTCCTCAAGAGAACCATTGAGGAATGTTGTTTTTACGTCCATTTGAAATAATTCTAAATTCAAATGGGCAACCAAGGCCAGAAGAAGACGAATAGAGGCAAATCTCACCACAGGAGAAAATGTCTCATCGTGATCTATACCTTCAATTTGGGTACCTTTCGCAACTAAACGAGCTTTGAATTTTTCTATTGATACATCCACCCCACGCTTGATTTTGCATATCCACTTACATCCAATTGATCGACGATGAGGTGGAAGGTCAACAAGTTCCCAGACATTATTTTTAATCATTGAGTCCATCTCATCAATCATTGCATCTTTCCATTCTGAATTATATGGTGAATTCATTGCCTCTTTATAAGAGTTCGGTTCATCTACTTCTAAAGGAGTACAAAGAAATACATCCTCCTCAATTTGAAAAAATCGACGAAGAATTCTTCCACGATCACTCCTTCTCAAAGTAGGACCTTCATTATTTTCCAAACTAGCTGAAAAATTTCTCCCACTGTCCTCGAGAGGCATGGGGCTATGAGCATGATAACTTATCTCGTGCTCTACTCTATGAGGCCATCCTCATTTTGAGTTTGTTTTTCACTAGTGGAATTTAGAAGAACTTCATTATCTTTGGAGACCTGTTGAGGTAACATATCCCCCTCATCTCCTAAAGATACTTGCATTTCACCAATGGAATTTAGAAAAACTTCATTATCTTTGGAGACCACTAGAGGTAACATATCCCCCTCATCTCCTAAAGATAATTGCATTTCTTGTTGCAACTCATACAACTGAAGGTCTTTCTTAATTTCACCAATACTTGGGAACTCATTCTCAAGAAAATTGACATTGCGTAAGTCCAACTCAGTCATGCCACCATTTGGATTACTTCGAGAGGGCATTGAACCTGAGCAGCAAATGTAGCATATACATATTTTTCTAAATCATAGACTATTAAAGCCTTAAATAATTATTGTATATAAGAAAAATAATTAGCAACGTACCTGTGCCCTTGGAGGAATAGTCTCAGGTACTAAGGAGAGCTCCATCTTTAGATGTAATGGGGGCAATATGAGAGCCTGAACTGAAACGAGAGAAGCAGTGTTCTTATTTCCTAAAAAGAGAACAACTCGCCCATGATGCGCTTGCCACTCGGATTTAATGCCAATCTACAATTATATTTGGTACAAATTTCAAATTAATTAGTCTGTTCAGATAAAAGCTCATACCATGCAAGCTGCAGAAAACCGAACCATAACGTGATAAACGACTCTGCACCTGTATGTAAGGATCCTAGTATAGTACATGATAGGTCGAAAAATGTGCACGTTTTATATATATAATAATGTATTTTCATAAACTAAATTTATTCGCACGTTTATATTTTTCGACTTATTTATTATTTGAATGGATCCATACACATTGATATTTTTTATGTGTTATTTTCAGTATTTGGGAGCAATTTGTACACAAAGCATTGGACGGGAGTTTACGGGATTAATTATCGGAGTTAGCCCAAGACACATTAATTAGACCCACTTTTATTTTCTAATGGGCTGATATTAAGCCCAATTGCTTGGACAACTGAATACTTCAAATTGAGGAAAAACTCACGCAAATAAAAGGAAAAATACATTCAGGGTCAAGTGGATTTATTTTGGTGGCTAGATACTTAAAGGTTGTGGAGACCTGATCACTCAAAACTAATTTTTCAAGGAAGAATTATTTGCCACGCATCTGAGGGTGCATTATTTACGTAGCAGCAGACTGAGAAATAGAAAAAAAAAGAAAAAAAAACGCGAGAGCACTCACGTAGCGGAAAAAGACGCGTAGAGACGGACCACGCACAGAGAGAGGAAAAAGGGCCCGGAGCACACACGCGGAGGGAAGCCGCACACGCACACGAGGGAGATATTTTATCTTCTCTCTTTTATTTTTATTTATTTTTATTAGCATGTTAGGCTAGTAATTTTATCCAGTTTGAGGGGATGTTTGAACCCTAATTTCAATTTGTCTATGAATTGAAGGATTTATATTTATCGTTGATTAATCGAGACGCCGTATTTATTTTTGTTGATGAGTTGATTCATGTTATCTGTGTATAATGTTTATGAATTATGGTGTTTGATTTAGTCTGGCCAACTACGTTAAATATTCATAGTTTAATTGCTAGATTCGAGGCTTTAATCCGTAATTGTTATTGTCTCGTTTCGTTAGTAGTAAACTAGGGGTCGTGCATCTCTAGGGTAGCGTGAACATAAGTTAAATGGTCCGAGCTTTTGCGTCCATTGCTTAGACTGATCTATTTTCCTCGTAATTAATGCTGCTAGTGTATTAAATCTAGAGAGCTTATTCTAGGTTGTCCGCTAGTTAGATTTAGTCGAAGAGCTTATTTCGATTAAATATTCGGTATGGGAAAATTCGGCTAACAGAGCTTATTGTTAGCTAGGGTTGGTAATTCATTAGCAATTTAAAGAAAGCGTCGAAATTGATTAACGGTAGATTTAGATTGGGTGATAACTGAACCGAAAACTGGACTTCTCTTATTTTATTTGATTTTTATTTTTATTTTTATAAAACCAATCCCCCCATCTTTTATTGCTTTCCTAGTTTAATTCAATTAATACGAGATTGTCACAATTTAATTCCTGCTCCTCGTGGGATCGACCCTTACTCGCCACTACTACTAGTTAGTAGAGGTTAGTTGAGGAAAATAATTATAAATTTAAATTTGCCGCGTTGCGACGCGCGGTCAAATTTTGGCGCCGTTGCCGGGGAGTGGCGCAATTGAGTTGTGATTTTTTTTTAGTATTAATTGAATTAGGTAATTAGATTAGTTTTCATTTTATTTTATTTTTTCTTTGACTCTTTTAATCCCCCTATTTTTCTTTTTCCTTTTGGTTTCTTTTACAGGTGGTACTTATTATAAATGGATGCGTATTGGAGCCCGGAATGTGCTTACGCTTACAATTCATATTATGAATTGAAAAAGAGGGAAATAAGAGACCAACATCGTGAGGCTAGGATGTCAGCTATGATCCAAGAAGCCATTGAGAGTGTTCGTCAAGTTCTAAGGAAACCATGTCGTTTATGTCATACCACACGTCACGTCACCGACGATTGTCCACTTTTGATCGAGAGGTATGGTGCACGCAGAGCTACCGAGAGAGATTGGTATCGACAAGACGATTGGGCGTATTCAAATTTCGATAGGGACCATTACGGTTGGGGAGATCGTGGAAATTCATTCTATGAAAATCCACGATATTCTCGATCGTATGAGCCTACTTATGAGCACGACGAATCTCAATTCCACTATGGAGGCTCACAATATTTTTCAGAAACTTCGCTTGAACAAGAGACTAGTCCATCGATGATGAAGTTACTTGAAGAGTGTCAAAATTCTTTGATGGCTAGTAGCAAAACGATTGGTGATCTATTGAGCGAATTGGATGCCCGAGCCAAGAGTCGGCTATTATCTCAAGCCGAACCGAGCCAAAGTGATGTCGGAGACCTTGAGATGAGTAGAGAGATGGAGCTTGAGGTGCTGGAAAATCATGTTTCTAAGCCCAATGACGATCGAAGCGACAAAGAGAATGAAGAAGAAGGCGATGAGGAGCAAATTTTCGCTGTTACCGGCCCCCCCGATAAAAACCTGGTAGCATTTACTACTGCTATCGGGGCCCCCGATAACAGCCCACTCGAAGGTGAAAATGACGTAAAAGCTCCGACAATTGTCCCGAGAATGACTGGAAATCAATCTCTTCTATCCGAGTTCAAACAACCAGCACCCGAGCATGTTGAAAATCAAGAGCCTTACATCCTTGAAGTGTCTGAGATTTTTCCTCTTATCCATGAGCCCGGGCTAATCTTTTACCATGATCATTTGCCACCGAGAAGAAAAGATCCGGTAAAGCACCCGACACCGGACGAGGGGATCTTTCATAAGCATGGAGCTGAAAGGTTCATGCCTCCTTTGAGGCCACCTATGAAGCCGCCATGGACTGCTTGAAGAAAGCGGAGCAATAAGTCGAGCCAACGACAATAAAAAATGGCGCTTGTTGGGAGGCAACCCAATGGTGTGCGACGTGACTTCTTCTCTTGATAAGGTGAACTCTTTCCTTTTACTTTGTATTTTGTTCTCTTATGTGCAAACTCTAAGTTTGGGGAGATTCATTAGAGTGAGATATATTTGTGTGAGTTGTTGAGTTGTGCTCTATTTTACATATTATCTTGATTTGCTGGAGTATATGTTACTTGTATGTGGAATTTTGTGATGATGAATTGAGTGTCTTTTGGAATTATCATGCTAGTTATGATGACTTGGATTAATGATTTCTGGTTAAATTCTTGAAGTGTTGTTATTTGAGGGACAAAAACATGACGATTGATATTTATGTGATTTATTTGTAGTGACTTGGTCTTGAACTGTTTATATTTTTGAAATGTGCTAGTGATTATTCTGCTTGATGTCGATTGTGTGAGGTGACTTGACGTGGAAAGTTGGGAGTTGATTGTCTCGAAAAAAAAA
>BKCP01004883.1:690032-724323 GCA_008636005.1 Striga asiatica
GCCGTATTTATTTTTGTTGATGAGTTGATTCATGTTATCTGTGTATAATGTTTATGAATTATGGTGTTTGATTTAGTCTGGCCAACTACGTTAAATATTCATAGTTTAATTGCTAGATTCGAGGCTTTAATCCGTAATTGTTATTGTCTCGTTTCGTTAGTAGTAAACTAGGGGTCGTGCATCTCTAGGGTAGCGTGAACATAAGTTAAATGGTCCGAGCTTTTGCGTCCATTGCTTAGACTGATCTATTTTCCTCGTAATTAATGCTGCTAGTGTATTAAATCTAGAGAGCTTATTCTAGGTTGTCCGCTAGTTAGATTTAGTCGAAGAGCTTATTTCGATTAAATATTCGGTATGGGAAAATTCGGCTAACAGAGCTTATTGTTAGCTAGGGTTGGTAATTCATTAGCAATTTAAAGAAAGCGTCGAAATTGATTAACGGTAGATTTAGATTGGGTGATAACTGAACCGAAAACTGGACTTCTCTTATTTTATTTGATTTTTATTTTTATTTTTATAAAACCAATCCCCCCATCTTTTATTGCTTTCCTAGTTTAATTCAATTAATACGAGATTGTCACAATTTAATTCCTGCTCCTCGTGGGATCGACCCTTACTCGCCACTACTACTAGTTAGTAGAGGTTAGTTGAGGAAAATAATTATAAATTTAAATTTGCCGCGTTGCGACGCGCGGTCAGTACACCACTATCCTTTAGCTTTAGAGCATGAAATCTTTCCGTAATATCACCAATAGGCTGCAACCATGAAAGATAAAAGTAATAAACCAGAAGAGTAAACTGGAGGGAGAAACTGGTTTAACCATCTAAGTGAAGTTTTTTTCCTGCAGTACCATAGATAGAATATTTTTTTTCTTAAAGAAAATATAAGGAAAAAAAAAAAACTCTCCATATTTGAATTTTTTTCTTTTGCTATATTATAGTGATGCATTTATAAGAACGAATTCCAAATGTGCTTGAGAGAGTTATGATGGAATTTTATTTTTTCAAAGATTCATCTAACTATCGAAATAGCATCCAAGAGGACAGAAATAGACGAGCATAAGTAAAATGGGATGTACCTGGACAGTATAAGCTTGCTCCTCGACGGTTGCAATGGCGAATGCATCTTGGTTGGCACCAACTTGCAAGCCAGAAGCAGCCCTCGACTCAGATTGAGGAGCAGTGTCTAGTGGGCCTTCCATAGCCAGCGGCCCTAAAAGATCTCCAAGTAGATCAGGAGAAAGCATGCTAGGAGGTTCAGGATCCATTACTGTCAAAGCTCCATTTGCATTTGCCAATCCCTGTTCAGTAGAGTTCTGATCCTGCCCATGTATTCAGCTTTTGGTTTACACTTACAGGATGATAATATTTGAGCTTCAGCTTAAATACCAAAAGT
Source organism: Striga asiatica (assembly GCA_008636005.1). Lineage (NCBI taxonomy): Eukaryota > Viridiplantae > Streptophyta > Magnoliopsida > Lamiales > Orobanchaceae > Striga > Striga asiatica. The sequence goes on from BKCP01004883.1 coordinate 691,429, forward strand.
TACAGAAAATAAATAAAGAAAATACAAATTCAGCTATATTTTGAACCCTCATTCCCTTCTAAATCTTCATTTGTTTTACAAAGTAGCATTTGCCAAGATAGGATTTGCTATTTTGGGAAACTTAATTGGGTATTCTATAGTTGGAGGCTAAGNCATACTCAAAATCTAAGTCAACTTTAACTTAACCCCACTATCTTTAATATTATTCATATAATTAAATAATTCTTACACATCACATCAACTTTAATTCACTATTCATTCACTCACATAATTTTAACTATCACTTCATATCATCTTGAATTATTTTATTATAAACTCAAAATCCCACTAACAACTAACCATACCACATTTTTCAAAGTTAACCCTGGTTAACCAAAAAAACTCGTTTTGAGCAGATATATTTGTATACAAACACGCCCTAAACATCTGGGTAGTTGTACATGAGTATTTTTGAAATATAAGATCCTCAAACTGAGGCGGCCTTTAATAATAATCTACAGAAGTTGATCTCACCGCATTACTCACGGAAGGCACCTTCACAAGACTAAGCTGGCTCACTGGTGCTGCCCCATTTGCTGGCCGCTGATCTGACACTACCAAAGCACTAGAACTCTGCTGCTGGGCCCGCAACTTAATTGCGCTTTGTTCGGCAGTATCAGCTTCAGAATCATCAGCCTTCTTTATCAATGAGGACTGGAACCGAAAATTGGTTTCATTCAGCATCCATATAAAAAAATTATATGAAGACAATTAATAAAAGGATGCTTCAGCCAAGATCATGACATTTGAAGAACTGATTTTAAGTCAATATTTTACAAACCTGTCTTTCAGGGAACTTCGGCATTTAAGTAGTATATCCATTAGAGCAGCACCTTTCAAACTCAAAGCATGATATTCAACAGCGCGTTGTTGTATTTCGGCATCAATACAACTCTCATACCTGAAACGAACAATTTGTCAAGTGATGACTGGTGACAGATAGAAGATGATTTCTTCTGACCGAAGTGACTGGATATAAACTTGACCAGAAAAAAAACCAATCAAAACTCAAATTTAACTCAACTCCACTATCCTCAATATTATCAATATAATTAAATAATATCAACCAATCATTCTTACACATCACATCAACTATAATTCACTATTCATCCACTCACATAGTTTAACTAACCATCACTTCCAATCATTTTTCTCATACTTTTACATCAAATCAACTTTAAATACTTTATTTTAAATATTATTCTACTTTAAACTAAAATTCCCACTAATAACTAACCATACCACCTTTTTCATAATTAACTATAGTTAATAAAAAAGCCAATCAAATCCATATCCATTCACACCCTAAGTGAAGTACATATCAGAATATTTACTTGCTGAATATAGCCCAGATTTGCTTCTGTAGCTCCTGGTCAGGTAGTTGAGTGTGCATCAAAATTTTTGCATATGTGGAAAGAAGGATGGGAATTGTAGATGTCCTGGTCAAAGTTGATTCCATTAGATATGAATTACAGAAGTAAAAAGCAAAGGAACACAAAAGAATTTGCCCTTACGAGACAGTGGGAAGCTTCTCGTGTATGATTTGGAAAATTTCCTTGGGGTTGCAACCAAGACGTCTGGCAAGCAGATGACTATATTCTCCAAGGATATATGCACTCACTTATTTCATTATATGACAATTAACTTCAGTTTAGATGTATTCATAACTAAGAGATGCATCAGAACTTGCACTGAACAGTATTACTCTTTGGTCATTCATCGTGTGATATACTGTCAACACTACCATGTCAATCTCTTGCCAATAAAAAACAGTAAATAGCAGATATAGACATACTCATATATTAGGACAATGAAGAGAATGTCACACACCTTCACCATGGTCTCGTGAATAGCAGGTTTATCAAGATACTCTCTGGCTTTGAGAGCTGCATAAGCCTGAAATGATACAAAAAGTAACACATAAAACTGGAAGTTAGTAACAGACTTATAAGACACAAGCATAATATATGTTACATGAAAGACTACTTCATTTACCTGTAAATCCTCGTTGTTTGTCACAAATTGAACTACACGAAACCAAATGTCATCACTGACAAAATCTCCCGCCTTGTCGATCAACTGAAGAATCACATCCACATACCTGAACAAAGGAGGTATATATAAGTACGACATCTTCCTTGAAGAATGCACTGAAATGAAGTGATACTGTCTCAAGCTGTATAGAAGTTTATAGCCAGCATTCTACAGGCAGCGGGCACCAACAAAAACTTACATGTAACGTTTTGGGGAAACAATCAAATTCAATTGTAATTCAGCTTCACTTGGATGTAGAAAAACATCTAATGAACAATTTAAGGATATAAGACCATATCCAAAAATAAATCTAACATCTACTTAAATTTCACATGAAGCAACATAAAAAGAGCAAACCCTAAGGTAATGATTCTATATTCACCAGCAAGCAGTAATTCTATGTTACACTAGAAAAGGAAAAGGGAAAAGTGAAAGGCTTCAAATGAGTCTCAGAAAGTGACAATATTTTACTGTAAATCATTATACAGTAGAATTCATTTGTTCACCTCTAGTACAAAATAAACAGGATTATATTTAAGTAGGTCAAAATATTCTGAGAAAAAACATTTAATGCCTGGTATCTAATTGTTATTACCTTTTTAATGTTATAACAATCGCTCTGATGCATTCAACTCAAAGCTATAATGATGAGAATATAAATAGCAAGTTGAGCACATAAAACATATGGTGTACCCCAAAAATAGACAGTTGATATAAGCAAAATAGTGCAAATATATTAAACACTAACCAATCAATAAAAATGTTACCGCAAAGAAAAATACAACATCTTGGCATTTTCATTCATGTATGATTTCTTAAGAGATCTCTTGGACTTCTAAATTATTTGTTCACCAGCTCCTCAAGAATCATTTCAGATAACCTTGTTTAATAAATTAATAAGTACAAGTCAATGTTGTGTACATATTTTGTACCATGACAAGTCAGGGGAAAATTTCTCCGCAAGAATAACAGCTTTAAGTGACAATTCTTCCTGCATTGCAAAATCAGCTGAGCTGAGATACTGAAACAAATGGCATACCAAGGAAAATAATTGCTTTGTTTAGCAGCCAACCAAAATTATCGAGTGAAATCAAAGATAAGATTATTTGTGTGAACTTGTAACAATTCTTCAACAATGTCCTCAGCATTCGAAATATCACACATGCATAAAGCAAATCAAGGGCTCGTCTTCTGATACTGTTGATACAACAAGTGATCATGAGACAAATTCAAGGTTTGAAACCACAGCTACCAAAAAAAAAAGAGCAGCCCAAACATTGACAGCGATGATTGTCCCTGTATAACTTCATACTTATATTAAGTTAAGTAAAACCACTAGCAAAGGGATAATTCAACATGCAAATGTCATGAAGCGACATCCTGGGATAACAACTTCAGCTATTTACAATATTACCAATGGCGGAAGGCCTATGGCACCACCATAACCGCCATTCTTCACAGATTTCTCATGTTTTGATAACACTGCCTGCTTACGCCTAACACCCGATAACTGAGCAGTCAGTCTACGTCTTCAAAGAACATATAGTGGTAAAAGTACACCTGATATCAGGATCCTTCAGGGAAGTAATGATCTGAGCTTGGTGTCTTTAGATAATCTTGTGCACGTCTGTGACCATCAACATACGAGTCATGTTCTCCTGCATCACATCAACACCGAACTTAACAAGCAATAACTTTTCTATACTAAACAAGATAGTTTTGAGAAGGCAATGGCATGACATTTTTGTCAAGGCAGAGAACTTTAATGAAGAATGCAACTCATAAAATGCAACAATGGACGGAGGAGGCTAAAAACAATATAAAGATAACGAACTAACGACTCACCAAACCAAGGTATCTTATATTAGGTTCACGAACAGCTATAAATTTACCAAGCAATGCGACACACTGAGACATCATTTCTTTTTCAGCATCAAGATGCATAACCTGCATTCAGAGAATTGTAATACAATTATTACTCATTCATAAGGATACCATATAATGCTTTGAGTTCACAGAGCCCCTCTATATTCCTAAATGCAGAATATACTTTTTTCAGCTATTTGAGAGCTGCAGTTTACATTGTATATCCATTTACTTTTTCTCATTTTATATTTTCAAGACAGTGGAAGAGATTTGATGGTGTTTAACATTTCAGACTGTTGAAGTATTCAAGAAGCATATATAAATTAGAAATACAGCAGGAAAAACGTTTAAGTCTATATACACATGAAATTTCACTAAGATAAATCACACATCAATGCTACTAATCATAAAAACTAAAGTTCAACAAGAACACAACTTAAAAAAGCGTTAATGCAGTATGGAGTTTTCATATGACCTGCTTAGTGTGGAGTGCCACATGTTCTGGAGACATTCCAGCAGTTTTGGTTTATGCAAAAATTACCTAGCTTTCCATATCTAAAAATGGCACAAGGTCTTTTAAAAAGACGAGGCTATAGTACAACCATCCCATTTGGTCAGGTAAGTATCATCAGAAATCTGATAGAGTCTTGTTTTAGCATGATTCGACAGGTATGGAGGAGTGGATACAAAAGCCAGGCAAAAAAGAAAAAAGAAAAAANAAAAAAAAGAACCTGACAATAACCTCGTTTTCAAAACAGTCTTCATATTTTTCTAAATTCAAGAAAGGAAACAGCTGATACATAAAGAAGAAAACAAAAGATTATTCTACTTTTAATACCATGAACCAATTGGGAGTTCATAGCAGCTTGCAAACAGTCAACCACTTCCACCACCACACAACCAACTAACCAAAAGATATTAAAAAAAAGTAGGAACGAAAAGAAAACAGAAAGCATATCTTGCTCAAACCCTAAAGCTCGGTTTAAATCATCTAACACAAACAATTCTACTACATGGTACTCATCTAGCCACAGCATTTAGTTATCTACTTCATTGCAAGCTGTAACTATCCATGCATGTTCAACATAAGTTTGCTCAATAATGTTAGTTTCATAGTGCTGATGAAAAACACGTGAAAACCACACAAATTTAACTTGCATTAAACATAATTCTAAAGAAAATGTAACAAATATACTGGGTACAGGCTTGACCTATAGTTAGCTCCTTCCACGAGCGAGAAACTTACAAGAGCAAGAGCTTCAAAAAGAACAGCATGTGATGCATTGTTCTTATTCACATTCTTCACAACATCGGTACCCATTAGTATTCTTTGTAGAACCTGATAGACAAAAAAAACGATGTCAAGAATAGAAACCGAAAGGCATGTCAGGTAATCATTAAAATTAAATGCTCACACACATCCATAAATATGCGGTAATTATTAGTCAGTAAATCTCCCAGAAAACTACACATTAACTCAAACCTCAAACAATGATCTTATAGTATTTGGATCTTCAATGGTTGGAAAATACTGAAGAGCCCTCATTGTCTTAACCTGTAGTGCAAAAAGACAGCATGAGCTTCTGTCTATACCAATATCACGCTCAAGTATTAAATCATTCTGTCAAGTCCAAACATGAGGCAGAGAATAAGAAGGATCTTGACTGTGCAGCACCACATGAGTGCCTTATGTTTCTCCTCTTTATTCCTAAATAATATCAATTACAATTTGCAAAAAGTATTAAAAGTTTATATACTTCACTCAAGTGACTACCCAAAATAGGCAAAAGATTATAAGGGACATAGAACTTTAAGATAGAAATAGAAGTTACCAAGATAAGCACAAACCAGGGAGATGGAATACCATAATAAGTGTATTCTTGCGGAACATCTTGGTTTCTGGCAAGCCTTTCCAATACTTTAACACACTTTGGAAGACAACTCCAGTATGCCTCATGGTTGTTGGACACTAAAGCAACTAGAAGACTCATAGAGGAAGTCAAAACACCCAAATCACGTTCATCTAACAACTGTGCCATCCTATCCGACCTACAAAATAGAAGAAGAGTACGAGTATTAGATGCCATGTCACTAAATTAAACTAAGACAGGATGCAGGGAGACACTATACCGGCCATCTACATTCACCACATCAGGGTTTTCTCTATAAAGGCGAAGGAGACATAGAGCAGCCTTCTTCCTCACAAGAGGCCTGCAGCTACTAGAAATCTGGAAAAATAATAATAATATCAAACTCACTTATTATTTTGTCATTTCAACTTATTACTCCCCAAGTGTATTCACTTACAAGTAACTTTTGAACATCAGGAGCCAGAGATTCAGCGAATTCTCTCCCACCAATATTGCCTACCTGCATATATACAAAGAGATTGAATCAAGAAAAGGAAGGCAACAATGAAACCACAGTAGGAGCCAAATATCAAAGCATAAAGAAATTGCCTCGAGTAAAACTTCCAAATCATTATCTCAACCAGTCTGTCTACACCAACTTTCCATAAATCATTTGAAGAGAATACAGACCCAAATCATACCAATGTTACAGTAAGACACTGAAAAGTCTCATTGCGACCAATGATGTCATTGCGCACAGTATTAATTGCCAATCTCAGAAAATCATGATTCTCATTGAGAAGACAAGATGTCACTATATAGCCAACCTGTAACAAGAAAGCAATATTGCACACAGTATTAATTGCTAATCTCAGATAATCGTGATTCTCATTGAGAAGACAAGATGTCACTGTATAGCCAACCTGTAACAAGAAAGAAATATAAAGCCAGTGAACATATGAAATATTATAACCATAAACTTGTAAGGCATGGTTGTTGCCAATGCATTCATTGAGATAAATGCTGGTAATGTATGTTAAAAATATTTCGATTAATTCTTTAAGGCAAAAATCATATCACAAGTTTACTAGCCTATTCTTCTATAACCATATCCATGGACGGAAAGAGGATGTGAGATGAGAAGTTTAACAACTGAGCTCATTATCCTCTCAATAAAACTCAGAGAAACTACATTCTCCTTATCACCAGAGTATAACCATTCCTTAATAAACTTTGTCAACAGAAACAATGGATAACAGCACATTCTTAGCGAACAGAAGCTTTGGGAACTAATGTCTTGCAGACCTATAAACATCGTGGAACTTATTCACCAAGGATCCTAATTACAATAAGGATAACAGTAAATGCACTGAATAGTACTGATAGCTATGACATGATACACCTGCCAAAAATCAGTAAATATTTGACCAATACTAAAAATAGTAAGACCAATACTTCCTTTCTTTGTCACTCTACATGCATTATAACAAATCGAAGTTCTACCTTTTCCCTTGTCCACATAAACTTACGTCCCTAAGATTCTTCTGCTACTAATAGCTTTAACAATACCCAACTGGATCTATTTAAACATTACTTCGAAACTAATATGATCGTCATACAACATACCCAGTATATTCCCAACAGGCTGGGGTCTGGGGGGTCAGTTGTACGCAGACCTTACCCTTGTAAATATACAAGGAGGTTGTTTCCGTAGCGACCCAAGGTGCATTGCGCCGTTTAATATATATTTTTTTTTCTAGAAACTTCACTAATAGAAGAAGCACTAGAATTTAATTGAGTCATTTTGATCTAGTCCATTATTAGCACTATGTCAGGAGAATTGTCAACAATGACTCTTCCAGCTCCATTTGCAATCGTCATAAAGCAACATAATTAAACTACTCAACTAATGTTGAGAAAATCATAGGCCCAATGGATATAATCCTCAACAGCAACTGTAGGTTCATTGTGTTTGCATGATATAAATAATTGTATGAAGTGAAATTGGTATCAAACTTATAAACCAACTCGACAAATATTCATCACAACTACGTTTTATAACATTATTATCTTACAAATATAAATGAAACAGCATATTGATAAATTAATCATGACAGTCTTCAGTAAACAAAAAACTTTTGTAGGGTCCCTTCACTACTCCTTTATAACATCATTCACGAAAAAGCAGAAACCAAAAGATTTGAACATGCACTTAAGTGATTTGTTTATTTTAAAGAGGTAATGCTAAAATTCGACAAATAAAAAAACGAAATCACCAAGAAACTCGCTCGCATGGAGAAGTTGAAGCAAGCATGTGATCCTATAAGAAATAGGGCATACCTGCTTTTCAGGATACTTTGGTGCAGATATTAAAGAAACAGCTTCCATATGACCAAAATCAACATCATAACCTAGCATTGAAATGTAGAGCATCTTCCAGACATATTTTTCTTCTCATATGGTGATAAACCCTGTCAATAACAAAACTAATATTTGAACTATGGTGCACTGCAGTAATGTAGAAATGAAAACTCATGTTGGCTTTCCTACATGTAAGTCTCGCAAAAATATTTAAAAGTGCAAGCAAAAACAAGAATGAAAGTAATTACTCGGATCACTTATTGAGGACAAACTTATAATCAAAATTCAAGCAGATAAGCTGGACTGTTCAATACAAGAATCAAACAATTATATAACAATATCCTTCACCAGAAAAGCAAGGACAAATAGTGAGAATTCACATAAAATTTATGTCTTTGCATTCTATATGAACTAGTAAGGTGCACGTGGTGGCATAATTATTTTTTTCCACATGAATTCTTTACAAAGTAAGTATAATTAATTTATTACACGTATTAACATGTAGCATAGTAAAGTTTAAAACAGTTACCAAGCTTAAAACTTGTTTACACACTATATTTGCTTTATTTCTTCATGAGCATGTGTGGTCTAGTTTCACTAAGCTTTGGTCGTGGAAGTTAAGTTCTCTTGTATAGCAAATATGTATTGGCTACGAGAATACAAATTACTAAGAGAAATAGAAACCTATGTTTACATTTGTTTGTCCTCGAACTTGCTTTAGTGATCTTCACGTCACAGTAAAGTCTAATCAGGAATTGCTTGCATCTCAATACATACAAATATCTTTTTTTAGTGAAAATGGTATGTAAGTTATAAAAACATTTTTTTTGGTATGTTGCCCAAATGAATTTCTGAATCAATTATATTATCTTTAAAAATTTTACAGAAAGAAGTCCATTAGATTACTTTAAATTCATCAAAATGATTACTGGGCCGTGTATTACACGGGTGCATGCTACTACATTTATATTTAAAATTAAAAAATATAAAAAAATTGTTTAAATTTTTAAATACTTTTTGAAAAATATATTATTATTTATATTTAAAATGACACCCGTCACTTATATGACTTACCATCTTATAGTATAATAACTTTTTAATGTATATCCTATAACTACTTTGTAGTTAAATTAATTTAAATAATTTAATTTTTTCAATTACTATTAATAGGTGATATAATTTTTATTATGAAGATATATATGATTATTTATTTATTTTGTATATACAATATGTATGTCTAATCGATGCTTATCAAGGCATGACTAATTTCATATATTATAAATAAAGAGTTGATAATAAATAAAATATTTATTAACTTTTTTAAATATATTTATAATTTAAGTTAGTAAATTTTTACAATTATATTTAAAAGTTAGTAATTTTCTTATAATTATAAAAGAAAGATAAGGAAAAAAGAAAGATTGGGGTAAAAAATTTATACCTTATAAATCATGTCTAGAATACGAAATTATATTAAAACATAATTAATGCTCTTAAAAATATCATAAATATTTGGATATTCTAAATCTAGTTATTTCTGGAGTGGAAGTAAATTAAAATCTATCCAAGCCAAGTGACAAAACATGAAAATTTGCCACATAAGATCCCGAATCGTGCGAAACTGCCACTTAGGCTCAACACATTCGGGAATTATATATAGGGGATTTCTATGTTGATTTCTCACAATTTCTAGGTTTCTGGGTCGATTTGGTGACTGCAGATTCGACTTGGAATAGTTGTTGTGGAAGGGCCCCCTTTGTATTTATTCTGTTTTCTGTGTTGTTTTTTGTTTATTGTGGTAGGTTTGTGTTTTTGGTCTGGCCGTTGGCCCTCTGTTCTGCCCGAGTATCATCTTATTATCCTGTTGGGATCGGATACTCGGGTATTATCTTGGTGGGATCTTTTTTAGTAGTTTTAGTTTATGTTTGTGTAGTTGGTTTGTGTAGTTGTGAGTTTTGTTATTCTAGTTTTGCTAGAATCGAGATTTTGGCCGGTTTTATGACATATCCTCCCACTTTTTCAGCTGTTGGCTATTCCATTAAGCTAGGGGCTGTGTATTCGCACATTTGTGCATTTTGATTTATAATATCATCTATCATTTCGAAAAAAAAAAAAAAAAACTCTAGATAAAGAATTTACCAATGGCTAGATTTCATAGACAAAATGTTTCTCAACAAAGTAATTTTCCTTATCTTATACCAAAATGTGGGTTTGACCCAACTTGCTAAAATTATTTGGTGGATTGCGGCTTGTCGGACAACTGGTAAAACTTTTAAAAAAAAATTCACGAAAGACTATAATTATTCCACCAATATTTTCATCATTTTCCATTATATTCTTTAATAAAAAAAATCAAAAGTTTAGATTGTCCTTTGTTTTTCCTTTTGTGCTTCATCACATATAATTAATTGTGCATTACGTAAAGACTAAACACACATAAGTCATTTATATCACTTGGTACTTTTAAACGTAATTGTGTTGTCCTTCTAGTTGGTATCATTGCAGGAACAACTATAGATGATGCAATTGCAAGTATTATACTTAAATTTGTTTGATATGAAACAATAATGCACAATATATAAATTATTACTAATTCCACTTGGCCGGTCAAGTTGTTCCGTATATTCGTATATTTAGAAGATCATATAAACTAATATTTTTCTCCATACAATAATACATTGTATACATACTTAACTTTTGAAAGTGTTGATGGTATGTACTTTTTCCTAGGCAGTTATTCATCTCTAAAGTTTTCATACATTTGATAAAAGCACGTATTTTAGAGTATTTCACATCCATTGGTACATAATGCACTAGTGACATGACTGGTATGATGAAATGCCATGAGAATGAAATGATCATCCTAATCCCATGATTGGCAAATTTTTTTTTTTTAAGAAATGACTATTCCAATGTGAATTACAAAACATCCCCACGGGATTAGCCAATAGGCCCAATACAAAGCTAATGTATATTTTTCTCATTCTCATATGTTTATGATTTGTTTTTTCAAAAACAAAACTCACAAATAATAATAAAAAATTAAATATATATTATAAATCATGATTAAAATTATATTTAAAATTATTTATTTGCAAAAATAAATTTCAAGTAAATAACAAAAAATAATTTTATTTTTTATTTATTATCCATATTTTAATTAGATATATTAAATACTTTATAAAAATAATATTTACAGAAATGCAATTATAGATGGTTTATAAATATCTTATTTTATTTTTATATAAACATATATATTATATATTTCTTAATAAATTGAATAAAATAAAAAATTACTACACACAACCACATATGTTATGGGGTTCACGTAATGATATATTTATATTAAATAATATATATATATATAAATAATTCACTAATTTATTATATAAGATGAGTGTAAGAATATAAAAAAAATATGTACTAAAAATATAGTATATTTTTTAAATAAAAATAATATTAATATAATCATAATAAGAAAATGATATTAATATAAATTGTGAAAATATTTTTTATACAATAGTGATAAATGATAAAATAGGATGATAATATCACTCCATTCAGATCTTATTCCTTTCGCATACCAAAAATATCAATGAAAAAACTTATTTCATACTTTCCTATAATCATTCAATTATTCTACTCATTCAATTTCTATCAAATTTTATTTAATCATACCAATCATGCCATAATATGATTGCAACTAATCTTCTCAATTATTTGACATTTGAAAGGTGATGGATTCATTTACAAATTTGATAACATTCTGATGAGACTGCAATAATTCAAATTTTTCAAGTTACTTATTGAAATGCAAATAAACACATTATCTATATAAAAAATATCTTTAAGATTTGACATGATTTAAAAAAAAATTTTCATAATATCTTTCACATTCACTGGATTTATAGCACTGTTCTTTTTCATAAATTTTCTTAATTCGTTCATCTTAATATTCATTTCTTTTTCTTTTCCTTTTTTATTCCTTTTTTTTTGCCTCGTACATAATGCTCTAGAAATTTTTGATAAAAATTATTCTTCCAATAGAGTGAACAATAGAGGTACCAATATATATATTCGTTGTAGAAGAGAGTAACTTGTGTAAAATCTCAATTTGAATATGGGCCAGTTCTCAGATGTTAGTAATTCAATGGATAACACTAATACAACAACCGTGTATTACACGAATGATTGTTAAAAAAATTAATCTTAATTTTTTTTTTTTTCAAACGGCATAAAATATCTCATAAAAAAACCCAAAAGGCAATGTACAGCCCGAAGCCGGGAAACATGAGAGGTTACACCCATAACCAATGTAACCTAGACGGAGTACCAGCTAGCAACGCTAGCAATACGAGCACACTACGACACCAACTGAACCTAGAAACACAACAAAACAATACATAAAGGACCCCAACAGGGTAATACCTGAGTGTAAGCTCCCAACAGGAGAATAAAGGCTACACTCAGGCTGAACCGGGGCCAACGGCCCAAACCAAAAACACATAAACCACAAACCAAAATTACATAAACCACACCAACACAAACACAACGATCACACAACAAAGAAAAATAATAGCATAAATAATAATAGGCAAAACGGAGCCCTTCCCCAGCGAACTGAACTAAGCTCAACCAGCAGTGACCGACCGACACAAAGAAAACCTCGAGCCCGAGAACCGCTACCGAAACTGCACGAACGCCTATACAGCAGTTGAACTCAACCCCCGAGACAATCCCGAATCGACCCATCTCTAACCGAGAGAGCCCCGACCAGCCCACACACTAGCCCCACCGAACTCGTCTAACACCACTAGCCAAGCTCGATAGGACCCAATCCCCAGCCGCCTAACACCACTAGCCGACCAAGGAAAAGCGTGAGTGGCCCGGGCCCCGAACCCCAACTGCCGCAACAGGAAACGCCGCTGCAACCAGGGTCCCGCCTCACCCGATGACTCATGCTCACTCGACACAACCACCGACCTCCTACGACCAGAGACCCAAGCCCCATCCGACGAGGTGAAAACCCCACCTGAAGAAGCCAAGCACTGCAATCGCTAAATAGTTGAAGATAGGTGGTCTTACCGCACCAAATCGGAGCTCCACCGGCGATTGAGGAGAAAACCCCCAAACTCCGACCGCGATTTGAGCTGCCATCATCTGGAACCCCATCAGAGACCGAGTCAATACCTCTAATCGCGAAAAATCAATAGCAACATCAGATGAGCGCTTCGTCAGGGGTGAGCCGGGCGGTCAAAGACGACCCCTAGCCGTGGCTATGTCGTCGCTGAAGAAGGCGATTCAGCCTGAAGAGAAGGGAGAGACGATGGGATTTGGGGGTAGGGTTATTTCGAAATTCAGACTTTCATACCAAAATAAAATTGGTAATTTGATTTAATCTTAAATTTAAAATTAATGAGAAAAAATTGTTTAAGAATTTAAATATTTTTTTATTAATATATATATATATATATATATATATGTGTGTGTGTGTGTGTGTGTCTTAGAATGACATTTGTTACTTGTGCGACTTGCATGTGTTATATTATAATAATTTTTCTTATATCATATAACTACTTTAAACATAAATATATTATGTGATAAATAATTTTATTTTTTTTCATTAATATTAGTAAATATTATTATTATTATTATTAAAAAGATAAATATTATTTATTTATTTTTAAAATACAATATGAATGTCAAATCGAAGTTCATTCAAGAGGTGATTAATTTGATATATTATATATGTAAAAGTGATAAAAAATATAAAAGCTATCAACTTTTAAAGTACATTGACAATTCAATGGTTATAATAGGAAATGATATTAAAATGCAATTAATACATGTAAAATAACCATGAATAATCAACATATTAATCGATTCCGAACCTAATTTTGTTTGGATTGGAAGTAGATTAAAATTTATCCAAGTCAAATAATGAAACATGAAATTTTGCCACTGAAGCATGCTCGCATGCCATTTAGGCTCAACACATTCAGGAATCTACATATATTGAAAAAGAGAGGTCAATAAATCATTTGTGGAAACTTCATAAAAAAAAATTGGTCAAAGACATTGACTTACCATTTATAGAAAATCAGGTCAAAATATATTTTAAAAAAAAAAAAAAACTGTTCAAAATCAATTTTATTTGTTTGCGAATATTTTGATCCTTTTTTTAGGTAATCCATTTGATTAATTTGTTTGAAACACGTGCAAATGAGGTTTAAAATATGAGATATCAATCTATTAGTATCCTGATATTTTGGTAACAAAATTGCTTAATTTTGGTACAAATTCTGTTGGCCGGATTTTCCTTCCAGACTTTTAAGAAACAAACTAATTTAAAATCATTTCAAAAATATGATGACATAAGAATCTCAGCCCATAAAAATTGCGTGTAAACATCACATCAATTCATATCCCGGAAATATTGATTTTGGCATTTTGAATTATTCATAATTCAAATCTCTTTGGGACTCCCTTTCCAAACAAAATCGAGATTGTACATAAATATCCACTATAAGATCATGCCACACACAAATATATATGTGTTTTATTAATAAAAAACAACGATTCTAATTTTCTCTTCTACACACATATCTTCTCTGTAGAACATTATATTTTCAACAAGTTTAGGGTTGTTCATCCTACGCAATACATACACAGTAAAGAAATCGAACAATGAATTTAAATACCTCTACTTCATTATCCTTTATATATACAATTTATCATGTTTTTATCAACTTCTATTTTATGCAGATTTTTTAGCAATTGCAGAGTGAAAAAACCGAATGCAATCATTTAGAATTTGAAGAATATATGAGAAGGTAGATGAATGGATATTAACAACATGGAAACTAGGGGCACAAAAACAATAGCTTACAAGCAGCAGACAGGTAACAATGCATTGACTATCAAACAATATGGACAATGTGTATATACTATTGTTAGTTTTGATACAAAAACTGTCATATGATTTTTTCTATTTAAATACTATGGTAATTTAATCCTTTATGTCCAGTGTTGTAAATCCTTATATCCTATGTTAGCTCAATTTATAGAACATACAAAACTGCAATTAAATCAAATAGTTATTTAAGATTTTTATTATAATTAATTCAATACATGTATTAGTTTTTGACTTGCTATTTGGCCTTATTGATGGGATGCATCAATAAGGTTATAGCATAATCCTTTTTATTGTCTTATTGGAACTCAAAATAACAAAACAATACATATAGTTAGTTCACAGAAACCTTCAGTCGATCAAACAAAACAATACAAATAAATTAGTTCACATAAATATTCAGTTGATTTGCATGGTTGAAGTATACATGTATGAAAACTTCAATATTGTTCATATGAGTCTACAATTATATCATTAAAACTAAATAAAATAATAATATAATTTTTTTCATACCTTTTTCACCTGCAATCTTTTCAGCCGATAATATTGTTTTCAGCCGATAATATCGTTTATGTAATGTTCTATGCAATCCTCCATACACACATGCACAAAAAATTATATTTAAATTTCAAATAATATATAATTACATTCATGAAACGAAAATTTGTGATTCTATATCGTTCATGTATGAAAATCATGATAATTTACCTTTTCAAATTAGATGATCACAACAATGTAGTGATTTTTGTTAAATAGTCACTAATACCATATTCGAATATAATTCAAGTAAATGTCATTTTTCATCTTATAATAATCACCAGCTAACAAATATACCTTGGCATTTACTTTAAACATATATTCAGTATCTATTTAACATCATAAACAAATTAAAATCAGCAGATACAAAGGCATCATCTATTTTAAATTAAACAATATTAAAAACATCACCGTGACCAGCCTGAGTTCCACACTTGATTAAATGTTCGACCAGTTAGTATTTTGCTTCCAATATTTTTGACTAATTTTTTCTCTTAAAAAATGTGTGAAAATTGGATACAAATCACGTGGAATTTTTATTCTTTAGAAACAAAATTGAGATTTTGGACGGGATATACATTCAAAATCATATCCACATTTTTTGGGATGCAATATACATTCAAAATCATATCCACATTTTTTGGTAACAAAATCGCTTCATCTTTGATATTTAAAGTCAAACCTATCTAATTATTTAGAAAAAATAATTTAAATCAATTTCAAGATCGTGTGCAACTTTTCAATATGTGAATGCATCAATTTTTTTTATTCTTATGTTTTTTCTTAACCATGTTTTACGAGATATTAGTAAATTCATATCAATTTATTTGTTAAGTTCATATCAATTTTTTAGGAGATAAATAGTTGCATAAATCTTAACAAATTATTCCAATTTTTTATTGTAATTAATTTCAGTTCAAGTTATTTAGTAAAAAAATTGGTGCAATGTTAGGAAAAATCTGTTGTATTTTTAGGAAAATTTGATGATTCTTTTCACTTTGTTTTAACAAAATGTGTTAATTATTTATGAAACAAATCTAAATACAAATTAGTTTAACAACCGTGCAAATTGGATACAAATTTAGGAAACAAATAGTTGTATAATTCTTAACAATTTCATCCAATCTTTTTGAATATTTTTTTTCTCTTAAAAATGTGTTTGAAAATTGGATACAACCACGTGCAATTTTTATTTTTTTAAAAAATTTGAGATTTGGACGGGATATACATTTAAAATCGTATCCACATTTTTTGGTGGCAAAATCGGTTCATTTTTTATATTTAATGTCAAACCTTATCCAATTATTTAGAAAAAATAATTCAAATCAATTTTAAAACCGCGTGCAACTTTTACAAGGAAAAATCTTGTGCAACTATTTAAAATTTGAATCGTTGTTTTTTTTATTCTTATGTTTTTCTTAACCATGTTTTATCGAAGTTTTAGTAAGTTCATACCAATTTTTTCGTTAAGCTCATATCAATTTTTCTAGGAAAGAAATAGTTGCATAAATCTTGACAAACTATTCTATTTTTTATAGAATTAATTTCAATTAAATTTATTTGGTAAAAAAATCAATGAAATATTAGAAAATTTTAAGTGCATTTTCAGGAAAAAGTAATGATTCTTTTTAGTTTGTTTTAACCCAATATTAGGATCAATCTTTTTGATAAAAAAAATTGTATATTGGTAGGAAAATTCGATTCATTTTCAGGAATAACTAATATTTTTTTTTTTAGTTTTTCTTAATTAAGATTTTGAATTAAATTTAAAAAATATAATAAAATAAAATAACGTGAAAATCTCTAAAAATCTCTATTTTATCTCTACTAGAATTTTGGTTGATATATAAGATCCCTTAATTTTTTTTAAAAACATATTTGTTAAATAATAACTAATAATAGAAAATTTTTAGGTAAAATTCGAACACCCATGAATATTGTACATAAGGAAGTATTCAATAATATATAAATTTTATTTTCATGACAATTTTAATGCAATGAGACAATTTAATATAAAAATACCTTTTAAAAAGTAAGTAGGTAATAAAAGCTCCCGTGCGATGCACGGGTACTGTATAATGGACCAATCTTTATTACTATAATTGACATAGTCTTGAGCCGGAAAATATTTTCATCTATATTTAGCATATATGTAACCTTTATCTATTAGCAGATTTTATATATGAACATTAATTATTTTTTGTTTACTCAATGGCTAATAGTCAGTAGTTATAAATTGGCTTAAATAGAATATCGATTGATTATATACATTTTAATAAGATCGTTATTTTAACTAGTGTATATCCCGTGCGACGCACGGAAGAGTTCATATTTTAAACCTTGTTTTAGACTTCATTTTAAATATAATTCTTTGTATTTTTCAGATTTCATCTCATTATGAAAATAAAATAAATACAAACAATGAAAAACATATACTATTAAACCTTACGGTTTTGATGTTTTTTTTTTAAAATCAATTATCCAATATATGATTGTTAATGTACATAAAATAATGGACAGAATCCATACTTTAAAATTTTTATTCTTTTTACAAATCAAAATCATCCAAATTTTTTTATTTTCGAAAGCTTTGTCAAGTTTGTTAATGAGATAAATCAAGTTATATGATTGATTAATTAGTTAAAGTATTATATTAATTATATTTTAAGATATTTGGTTCTATAAATGCGGATAAAAAAATATTATCTTAATTAGTTTGTTAGGAATGTGATTATATGGAAGTTAAGATAAAATGAAATGTAACCAAACATCTGTGATCTTTTCCTTTAAATGATTGAATGTAAAAATCTCATAACCACATTTAGATTATATCACATAAGGAAAAAATAAATATAATGTTTATTAATATATTTGAAATTTAATTTTAAATTTGAAATAAAGTAAAAGGCGGAATACTTCAAATTTGTTTTCAAATAGTGTTTAAAGTATTTAATGTTCTGGTAAGATACTCGTAAGAATAATTTTACTATTGTAATTTTAAAAATTTTGGCAAGTTTGTTATTGAGATAAATCCGGATAGACAAAAGATTAATTAGTTAAAATATCATATTAATTATATTTTAAAAAATCCAGTTAGATAAATGTAATTATATTAATTAGTTTGATAGGAATGTGATTATATGAAAGTTAAGATAAATTGAAATGTGCCCAAAAAATCTTCTTGTGATTTTTTCCTTTAAATGTTTGAACTTATAAATCTAATATCAAATTTAGATTATATCACGTAAGGAAAAAAATAAATAATAAATATTTATTAAAGAAATAAATCAATAATGTTTATCACTTAGATAGTAAATAATAGACATTTATCACGTAAGAAAAAAAAAAAATAATAAAATATTTAAAAATATAACATAGAATTTCAAATAAAGTAAAAGGAGGGATAACTCAATTTTGTTTAAAAGTTTGTAAATGTTTAATATATGGTAAGTATCTCCGTAAGAATAATCATACCATTTTTATTTTAAAAAAATTAGCAAGTTTGTTATAGAGATTAATCCAGTTAGATACATGATTAATTAGTTAAACTAATATATTAATTGTATATTTAAAAATTGGTTAGATAATATGGATAAAAAAATATAATATTAATTAGTTTGTTAGGAATGTGATTATATGAAAGTAGAGATAAAATGAAATTCACCCAAAAAATCTGTTTAGGATAAAAATCTAAGAACCGAATTTAGATTATATCACATAAGGAAAAAATAAATAATAAATATTTATTAATATATTAAACTATGTAATTTTGGATTTCATATAAAGTAAAAGACATGATAACTCACGCATTGGCTGTGTGGCACCTCCGGTACGAAAACACTGAGAGGTGCAATGTAGTGACTATGCGAAAGCATTGACTATGTGGCACCTCCGGTGTGATCTCCTATCGTTGAGCGCATGTGGCTATGTGAAGGCGAGCCGACGTGTACACATGAGATGAGTTGACGTGAAGAGCAGTTGAAACAGTTGTGACCTATGTGATAAATCTGTACAATTATGAGTTATGTGATAAATCTGTACAGTTGTGATTCATGTGATTAATCTCTGTGGTTGATCTATGTGGTTTATCTATGTGAGTCGTCATATATTGAAGTTATATCACCGGTTATTATGATGAACTAGTATGAATCCCGTGCGATGCACGGGTAAGAGATGTTCATTAATATTTTTAAACTAAAAATGCTCATTAAATAATATTTATAATTTAAAAATATGGAATCAATATGTAATACAATTCACCTATATTAATTTATTTAAAATATTATATGAAATTTAAATTTATCAAAATTACATAAATCATGTATATATAAAATTAGTCACAACTCGTACAATGTAGGTAACTGATAATAAATTATATAATATTTCCATAAAATAACTATTTGATAAAATTTTATCATAAATTTAAAATTCCATGTGAATAATAAGTATAATATTAAAATTCATATTGTTTTATTAATTAAAATAAGTTTATTTTTGCATAAACTATCCAAATCAAAAAATTTAAGTAGTTGAGTAATTTATTAAACTATAAATAACTGCATATTCTATTTACATTCAAATAAATATTGACTCATAAGGTATGAAAAATTATTTGTTTGAATTTTAAATTTCGAACCTATATTTGGACTATACAATAGATCTCCATATATATATATATATATATATATATATATTATTAATCTCGAAATTTTATTAATTTGTTGTCAATTACCTTGTCATTCAAATTTATCAACTAATTTTCTAGAATTAAATAACAAATATTAATTTTTATTAACAAATATTTGTTCAAAGATCTCTCTAATTTTCAAGAGAAATACATACCAATTGTTGAATTATCATCAAGATCTTATGGCTATTTCTTATTGAATATGCTAAAATTTGAAAAGCATATCACTTTGATTTTATAACAAATCAATCTAAAATTTGACTTTCATACCCATGCAAAATAATTCATATCACTTATTTTATTTTCAAAATTTTCAAATACACTTCTATCCATACCAAATAAAATACATACCATTTATATTCGAACATTTCATATCAAAATAAAATTATTCTCTTTTTATTCATCATAATACTCAATTATTATTTTATTATAAAATTTATTTTTAATAAAATATGTATTAAGATAATTGTTTAAATTAACCACCCAATTTTATTATGTAAAAATATATTGATATTTCTAACAAACTAAATTTTATACTTTTATAGTTTACGCAACACGAAATTTTATTTACGCTACGTAGTGTAAGAACCAAAATGCGATGAATTATGTTATAAACATTTTCAAACACTAAAAGGTATAAAATTCTATATGAATGTTTGTTAAGGCGAGATTACATTATTTATGGAAAGCCTGTGCGTCAGGCACGGCTAAAAATCTTAAATATTGATTTGTTAAAGTTATGTGGATTATATTGACATGTAAATACATATTTGCTATAAAAAAAATAGTTAGTGTTTGTCATATATATTTCGTATGAATTGTTTGGGCTATATAATATCAATGTATTTTATGATTTAAGATATATATGGCTTAAATAAATAGAATACATAACATGGAGAGATATTTGTAAAATTTACGGAAATAATTTTTTCCTTTTTTTCTTTAAATATTTCTATAAATATTTATTAACTACACAATATATGCACAATATAGGACCAAAAATCCGAGACAAAATGCCACTTACATTTTAACTATTTCCAACTACTACATACCAAGAGTACTGTCCAAAAAAAAAAAAATATAGAAAATCTCTAATTAAGTTTTCCTTCCGAAATAGAAATATCCTACATAAATGTAGCAAATGAAACCATAAGTTCTCTTTCATTATTCATTGTTTTTAATAGATAGCACTACAAAACACCATGTTCATAAATGTATTATTTTTTGGTGACTTGAATTCACCATAAGAAATTACATCGGTTGTACGTACTATCTAAAACAAATACTTATTTTGTTTAATACAATAAATCAACCCAGAATCTGAATAAAAAAATTGGCATATTAGCATAATCTTCAACCCTCCCTCCATATGGCAAGTTATGGATAATCCTTTGAAGATTCACCATTTATTGAAATTAAAGAATCTGAATCAAACAAATTGGCAGGTATAAAAAACGTGTGATTTCCATATAGACATCAATTTAACCTAAAATAAAATAAAACTTATGATTTAAAAAATAAACATATATAAAAAATTGAATTGGAAAATCAATAAATGTCCTCCAACATTTTTTTAATCTATATGTATAAAAAATGTGTATTTCCCTGAAATAGTAACTAAAATCCCGCCAAAAAAAATCAAATTTACATTTATTATTAATTTTTTAAAACATTTTTGAAAAATGACGGTC
The DNA here is from genome assembly GCA_008636005.1 of Striga asiatica. NCBI lineage: Eukaryota > Viridiplantae > Streptophyta > Magnoliopsida > Lamiales > Orobanchaceae > Striga > Striga asiatica. Next base: position 713,407 of record BKCP01004883.1, read on the forward strand.
AATTATTTTAAATTCAAATTTATGTAACTAATCTACAGAATAATCTTGGTCAAATATTGTGGCTATTACTTTTTTTGGTTAATTGCATGTTTTTTTTTTTTTTGCCAAAACGATAGAGATGATATAAATAAAACCAAAGAGAGTACAGTACAACCCGAGTGGCAACGTCGAACTAAAAAAAAACACAAGACTGAGAGATGCTACACAAAGCATCTAGAACCTCAACAATACAGAAAAACAACAACCCAACTAACACAAATGGAGGTTATGCATCTATCCACTGCCAAAGCCTAGCTAGATAGCACAACCACCTAAAACAGCAGGAACACAAAGAAGCTAAAATACTCCTAAAAACACTATAAACTGGAAAACCAACTAAATAAAAACAGAAGCTAACCAAACAATAAAGATGATGAAGAAGAAGCCATCCAATCCTTATGAGCTGCTGCAACAACAATGTGCTCAGGCATGAGAGAGTTCTTGAAGATCCAGAGATTCCTGGATTTCCAAAGCCACCAAAGCAAGTAGGTGGACAATTGGATTCTGTCTTGGACAACCTCCTTGTGCTTAATTGTACTCAGCTGCTGCCACCAGAGTTTAAATGAGAATGTATATGGAGATAAACCATCCCATTGCAAAGGAGCATAATCCCAAATTCTTCTAGCTCTAGCACATGTGAATAATATGTGCTCTGTTGTCTCAGGAAGTTCACCACAGATTGAGCATAGTACACTGATGTCACTCCTCTCTTCTTCAGATTAACAGCTGATGGAAGTGTGTCTGATATGCACTTTCAGATGAAGTGTTTAACTTTCCCAAGTATCTTCAACTTCCAGCACCTTTGAAAAGCCTGGTGAGGGGGAAAATTTCTGGAGCTTGACTCGGGGATGTCCATTCTGAGGAGTTTCTGAGCAGCTAGAAAATTATAAGTGCTGGAAACTGTGAATTTGCCTTTGGGATCTAGTCTCCAGTACAATCTGTCAGGCCTAGCAGGATTTAAGGAAGAAATATTGAGAATTGCTGCACTGTCCTCATTATCAAAGATTTGATTAATTAGCCAAGTATTCCAACCCTGTCCATCATTCTGAAGCAGATCCTTGACCCAAATCAGGTGTCCTCTGGCTATCTCAAGCATGTTAGGATATGGCTTCTTCAGATTAGGAACCCAGTTCCAGTAATTAATTTTAGTGCTGAAGCCATTCCTAATTTCAATATTCACACATATGATAAAAGTTGGCAGTACAGTGAGCCAACTGTTCCGTAACCATGATCCCCTAGATGATCTTTCAGCTCTAAGAAGAGAGTCAGATGGAAAATATCTATCCTTGAGGATTTTGCTAACCAACAGTTCAGGATTTGTGGCAATTCTCCACAATTGCTTGCAAATCAGAGCCTCATTGAAAAGGCCAATGTCATGGAAACCCAAACCCCCTGTGAGTTTTGGAAGAGTGACTTTTTCCCATTTTTTCCAGTGAATGCCTGTTTCAGAGGTATCACTTGACTTCCACCAAAAAGCAACACACAATTTAGAGATTTCCTTACAGATGGATACTGGCAGCTTAAAGCAACTCATGGAAAAGATGGGCAGAGCTTGGATTACTGATTTGATTAGCACTTCCTTGCCAGCAGTGGACAAGAACTTGTTTTTCCAACCTTGCAGTTTGTTCCTCACAGAGGCAATGATGTAGTCAAACACCTCCTTTTTTGATCTGCCTATGCCCAATGGAAGGCCTAAGTACCTAGTGGATCTGTGAGGTACTATGCCTTGAAAAACATTGCAGATATTATCCTTGAGGCTTTGAGGGGTGTTCCTGCTGAAGAAGATCCCTGATTTCTGCAGGTTTACTCTCTGACCAGAAAAAAGTCTATACTTTTCAAGGATAGTCATTAGATGAAGAGCCTGATCCACTCCTGCTTTGCAAAATAACAAAGAGTCATCTGCCAAAAGCCAGATGAGAGATTGCAGGGCCATTTCTAGATAGCTTGAGCCCAGTAATACTTCCTTGATTCTGAGAGTTGAGGATTAGAGCTGAAAGAAGCTCAGCCACAATGATGAATAGATAGGGGGACAAAGGGTCCCCCTGTCTAATGCCCCTGGTTGGTGTGATATAGCCACTGACTTTTCCATTGATCTTAAAGGAGATAGATGTAGTGGAGACACATACCATGATAAGCTTTATAAAATCAGAGTGGAAACCCATTTGATTCATGATTCTCTGGATACAAGGCCATTCCACTCTGTCAAAGGCCTTCATTAAATCCAGCTTGAGTGCCATAAAGTAGTTGTGCCCTGAAGAGTGTCTATTGAGAAAGTGGAAGGCTTCTTGTGCTATAATAATGTTGTCCATAAGCTGCCTTCCCTTCACAAAAGCAGATTGATGTGGGCTGATACAGTCATTCAAACAGTGCATAAGTCTCTGGGCTAACACCTTGGATAGAATCTTATAGATCACACAGCATAAGCTGATAGGTCTGAACTGAGACAAGGTTTCTGGTTGAGCAACTTTGGGAATCAGAGAGAGAATGGTGTGGTTCCATTATTTTAATATCATACCAGATTGGAAGAAACTGAGGATAGCCTCCAGAACATCTACTTTGACCACACCTCCAAAACATCTACTTTTAAATTTGGTATATAATATGCTAACAAAAAAAAACAATTTTTTTTTTTACTAAAATCAAAAATAAAATGGTAAGATCTTCTCCCACTCACAAACGTTGATGTGGGGCAGTGAAATAGGATTTTTTTGCAAATTGGGATGCTAATTTTTTAATTAAACAACTAACCTAATTTTTTGCAGGACAGAAATTTGTTTCCATAATGATTAAATATTTCCAAAAACACAAAACTTAATACGATCTCGGCCAGCTAATCAGTTTGATCCTTCATTTATATTGAAACTAAAATCGAAATTTGTTTCCAAAATATCGGACATATATGTGACCAATTAGATTCTCTTCAATTTTTTTTACCTTTTTCGATTCAAATTTCAAAAACACCGGCCCATTTCAAAATTTTCTAAAAGTTACTAATAAAAGTAAATATAAATTATTTTGGCGGGATTTTAGTTGCTATTATAAGTAAATGTCAAACCTTTTTATATTTATATAGATATATTGCATAGTTCCCATAGTGAGCTTGTGTTTTGCTCACTCCTATACATTAACATTTTTCAGGACAAGTAGCTGGTGGCGGTCATGAGGAGACGAGGGTGGTCGTAGTTGTTTATCAAATGTTTTTACTTAAGATATTTAACTTTGTGTAATTTTGAGTTTGAATATTGAAATCTTTGGCTTGTGAAAGGATTTTCAACTGTGTGTATTCATTTCTTTGTGAAAGAGAGTTTATTTTTTTTACTCGAGTTTTAGATAGGAGTTTTTGAGTAATCGTCCTAAAGAGTTTTTAACTTGAAAATGTTTTGAAAAATTTAACTTTAATTTTGGAAATTGAGTATTTTCTTTAAAATTAAACGGGGCTTTACAGTTTCAATTCCAATCATCAGATTCCAGTTCGTCTTCATCGACTCCATTTTTCTCTATAATCACGCGGATGGATCAAGTAACACAAGAAGTTGAGAAAGTTAAAAGGGATTTCCACGAAACGTACGACCAAACGGTGAAACACATAGATTCGATCCAAGAGTACGGGATAAAATCAAGGATTGGCAATCCAGGTGAATCAGAAAAGATAGATTCTCTGCCCAGATTAAATGGGCTGGCTCAAGATGGCCTCAACATGCTTCAATTTCTTCAGTTCAACCTTGATCTTCTTGCCCCGCAACTTCCCTTCGTTGATGACGCTGAAAAGGTGCAATCGTTGGCTCAGTCATGGGAGAAACAAATCCAGAGGTACCCTTCAGTTAGTTTGTTTTCTCTCAGTTTCGTGAGGATTTGAAGTGTATACTGCAATTTTTCAAATGCGTTGGTTGTGTTTGTATCTGCTGATTGGAGTGCGGTTTTTCAGTAGATTATCCAGATATATTAGTTGGTCGAAATAAAAGTTAAAAAGGAAAGGAAATAGTGTAAGAAAGTCAAATGTGGCAGATATGCGTTGAGCTTAAACACTGAATTGATTTTAGCCTTTTGGGCATTCTGATAGTAGTTGAATTAGTGCATACCCGTATGGTCAAATGTGTGTATTAATCTCATTTTGTTTGGATGATATTTGTATTTGCAAGTACCTTATTTTGTGCTACCTGGATGGGATATTATGGTGGAGAAGTGTTGAAGAGATGGAGCTTTGGTAGAACTTGGATCAGTCCAATGAAATGTTCATTTTGCTAGTGCAATGTTGAGTTTGTGTTTTGACTTATTTTGATCTTTGATATATTTGGGCAGTAAAGTGATTGTGGGTACTGGTTAGTGAAGGGTTTTGTTTGTTACCATAAGTGTTCTAACATCTCTTAACTGTGTAAATTGTATTGTAGCTTGCGGCTGAGTTTAAGGAATGCTAATTTGCAAGCCAAGGCAAACATGAAGAAAACTGCTCATCAAGAGGTAGTGGACCTAAATTTAAATGAGCCTCATTTGACATTTAAATGTAGAATAGATTTCAGCATTATTGAAATTAAAAAGTTTAAAAATTCTCTCGATACATATCTTATAGATGTTAACCTTTATTATATGCTTTTGAATAATGAGAACTTTGACTTCATTTCAGTAACTGACCATCAAGATATACTATATGTTTTAATTCACAGAGAGAGCTTCTTTTGGGAGGTGGGGAAGAGTCTACAACTCGAAGGCGCAATCTGCAGTACGTAAATTTGCTCTCTGCCATATTCTTTCTGTTCCTTAACCTTAACCTGTTCTCTGAAAGTATTTGACAAGGAAAATATTTCTAGATTATGTATAAGCACTGAATAATGAAATTCAATCATAAAATCTTGTTAGGACGAAAGCAGGAATGACTTCTGCTGCTGAGAGCATCACAGAAAGCCTTCGACGTACACGCCAGCTCATGGTTCAGGTTGTAATTTTTTATTTTATTTTATTGTGAGTTTGGTAATGTTGATACCAATATAAATTGTGATATGTAAGTATGACCGTTCATTATGATCATAGGAGGTTGACAGGAGTGCAAGCACCCTCATGACTTTCGGTATATTCCTGTTTTTATTAATTACGATAGGATTCTATGTTCTCCACTCATTTATTTATTAGTTTATTTCCCAACAAATGTCAATTTTTGAAAATGATTCCCAGCATTTTTTATGTTTACAGAGGAATCAACAGGAGTATTGAGAAAAGCCGAAACCGAATACAAGGGCCATCGCTCTTTGCTCTCTCGAACCCGAGGCCTTCTCTCCACCATGCAACGTCAAGATGTTCTTGACAGGCTTGACCTCTTTCCTTTTCCTTATATATAGCTTGTATTACCCAAATTCACAAATGCCCCCCCGTTATTTTGTCTCTTACTTAAGGGGGTAATTTTTGCTTGTGGAAGATGATTGGAGTTTGTTTGCAATTATCTAACTTGAGGAGTGCTTACTTAAGGGGTTAATTTTTGCTTGTGGAAGATGACTGGAGTTTGTTTGCAACTGTCGAACTTGAGGGGTGGTTTTGTAATTACATTGTTTTTTATTTTATTTTTTTTTAAATTGTGATTTGGTTGCCTCTCTTTCTCTCTCTCTCTTTCTAAATATTGAACTTTCTTTTTTCGTTTTTGTTTTTGGGTTTTGTTTTGCAGAGTGATAATTGTGATGGGGTTTCTTGTTTTCTCGTTGGCTGTGCTGTATGTTGTTTCAAAGCGCATTGGTATTCTAAAGTTGCAGAGAAAAGTGATTAGTGCTGTGAAAGCTGGCATGGCCGGTCAAGAAGTGATTATGGCGCCTTTGGTTGGTAGGGTTGATATAAATGTTGTTCCCGAGTTAGAACAAGCTATGCATGATGAACTTTGAACGTGTGAGTTAAAAGTTTAATTCCATATTTGTAAGCATGTAGAATTTTCACAAAGGGTTGTACAAGTTACTAATATTGACTTCATATCTGTTTCTGTTTCACAATTAGGTATCTCTAACTAGGTATCTCTAACTGGTGTTACTTACCAAGCAAATACGAAACCTGAATGGGGCACTTGTGTTTTTCACTTTCTGTATAGATTGTGAAAGAAATCTGAGTGAAAGGGACTGTTGTTTTTTCTTTCATCGACGAAAAAATTCTTGCAAACTCGACCATAGTCAGGTGAAACATCTATAGACGAATCATTAGTTACAATGTGGATGAGCAAACTATATAATTTCCTCACCATCTTCTGTTCCAAAATGTGATGCTGCAATATTTTTAAATTGGAACATAAGTGATTCGTAAAATTAACTGAAGATGGTTAAGAGCAACTGAGATAAATATGTGCCTTCTTTTGTTTTTGTTTTTTCTTTTTTTCTTTTTTTTTTTTGTTTTTTTGTTATAATGTCAAGAACCAGAAGTTTTACAGGTTTTGGTTCTGAGGAGATATCCTGCAGTTTGACCCTTTCTCATGACTGCAATGCAGGCATATTAGCTATTTAATATAAGCTCTTTTAAACCCACACAATTCAATAATAAGCTTACAAACTTTCAGTATTTACGTTTCTTAAGTGTTTCCCCAAACAAATTGGAAGTTTGAACTGCAAATAAGCTTTAGGTTTAGACGAATCAGAGTCTTCCGAGCTTTGAGTATTTACGTTTCTTAAGTATTGCCCCTTACAAACGGGACGTTTCTCTTCACAGTCGGGCTTTCAAGTTAGACGTTTTATGGGTCATGTAGCTTAACATTAAAACGTTTACGCCTTATGTAAGCTTAGCTATCAGACGTTTAGTCCACATTCTAGCTTTTACCTGAGACGTTTACTGAACGAACTTAAACCCTAACCTACATCTATTATCACTTTATCCACTCTACCATACTAATCTACCCATCACATTGGTTTAATGCAACATATATGAGGAGGGTTTAATGATCTAAGTCCTAAAATAACTCAAACACTCAAAAATCAAGAGATTCATTTGAGTGAAAATCAATATAAAAAAAAAATAGGGGTTAACACAATTTTACTTCATTTGCATGTGTTTCCGGTGATGTTGGATTACTAGACACGTGGATTAATGAAAAATAATGTTGAGATAGGTTTGTTAATTTTTAGTGAAGAGGAAGAAGGAGATTAATGAAGATGTGAATTTTGGTAAAAGTGAAGAAGAAGTAGATTGGTGAAGGTATGGATTTAGATAAAAGTGAGTCAAATTAATTTAGAGGCAAAGGCAACAAATAGCAATTTGGTAAAAGTAGTAATTTGTGTAAAAACTAAAAAGTAGGTAAAACATTTTTATTAGAACAAAAATGTAATTCTAATTATTATTAAATTATTTTTTGGGACAACTAGTAGCAATTTGGGGCTACAAATAGCAACAATCAAAATTTGTGGCTTTTTTTTTTTTCTTTTTCAGTCAATGGTTTTATACATTAGTTATTATATTGGAAAGTACAAGCAGTCCTGCAGGCAGCTCGCAACCCCACTGCTACTCGCACTCTCCGCTAATACTCGACACACAAACACTCGACCGCCGCCAGCGGCCAGGATCTTTTCTCTTGCATTTCCCGTTTTCTGCGAATTTTTAGATTGAAACGATGTCGTCCGTCTGCTCCTCTGGCGGCGCCCTTGCCGCAGCGAAGCTTCTAAACTCGCCGAACCAGCCTCCTTGCAGAAACGCCGTTTTCAAATTGAACATTAAGTTCACGCCTCAGAATCAACCGTCCGTTGGGATCGGCTGTCGAACACAGTTTCGATTACCTTGCGCCGGGCTAGGGCATGAGCCGGAGCCGGTGATGGGAACAACTGATTTATCGGGAAATCTCGAGGAATCCAAAACGGACGATAATGGCGGCAACGGGGATGGCGGGAATGGGCGGTTCCCTCATGGAGGCGGCGGCGGAGGTGGGGAGGGAGATGGAGGTGATGGCGATGAGGAGGAGTTCGGCCCAATTATGAAATACGACGAGGTTTTGGTTGAGGCGGAAAGACGAGGCGCCGTTCTGCCGGCTGACATGCTTGAGGCGGCGAAAACCACGGGACTTCGCAGATTGTTTCTTATCCGCTACTTGGATTTTCAGGTGAAAATGCTTGTCACTTATCCGGATTGATTTTCTTTCTTTTTTTTTTTTTGTTATATTTTATATTTTCAGTTGCTGCTGCTAGATAATTGTGCTTATTATTATTCTTTTTGGACTGACATTGCAGGGTTCGGCTTGGCCTTTAGGATTTTTGATGAGATATTGCTCAATGCTTCGGGACAGGATGCTGGTCGATCCTTCTTTCCTGTTTAAAGTTGGGACTGAGGTAGATACATACAGAGTCACAAAGTTCCTAGCACCGTATGAATGTGGTTTCTGTTAATCAACTCTTGGTAGTTTATTGTTAACCCGTCACATGAGGCTACTCTCTCTCTCTCTCTCTCTCTCTATTTTTCTTTGTCTCTTTCTTTCTTAATGGTTTTCGTGTGAAGATTTGACTGTATCTGAATTTTTCACAGATAGTAATCGATTCCTGTTGTGCAACGTTCGCGGAAGTTAAGAAGAGGGGAAAGGATTTCTGGGCCGAGTTCGAATTGTATGCTGCTGATTTGTTAGTGGGTATTGTTGTTGACATTGCTTTGGTTGGTATGTTGGCCCCTTATGCTCGTATAGGCAAACAATCCGTATCCAGTGGATTTTTTGGACGTTTACAACATGCTTGTGGAGCACTTCCGAGCAGGTGAATGATGTGTGTTGTGTTCCCGAAGACTCTGCTTGTTTGTGTATATACCCTTAGAACCTTATGTCATTTCAACTTATGATTCTAATTGCAGCTGGATAAATCTTACAGATATCTGAGAAATAAAGGATAATTCAATGATCTTAAGCCGTAAGATTTATCCCAACTTCCTAAAGGCGTTTTGCACTCAACTTCATACTATATGGAGTTGAAGTTTTATAGTGGACTACATTTTCCTCGGATAAAATTAGTGGCTTTAAAACAAATTTTTGTTATGATACTTGTTTTTTGGTACATGTGATGGATTGCACGAGTAGGATCCTATATAATTTGGTTACCTCAATTCCCTGAATCTGAAAAGTAAATTTGATGTATTTACCGAATGTTCCCAGTGTCTTTGAAGCTGCAAGGCCAGGAATTAGATTTTCAACTCAACAGCGGATTGCAACATACTTTTACAAGGTATCTTAATGTAACTGACGTTCATAGCGATCTTTTTTTTTTTTCCAAGTATTGACAGGATTAGGAAAGTAAAACAACAGATGGGCTGTCCTTATTCATCTCTTGCCTGTTGTCATGATTAAATCCTTGAAGCTCATGTAAAACAGTTATGGTATTATTAAAATTAACTTTTGAAACTCGTATACTCTTCTGAATGCAGGGTGTTCTATATGGCTCCGTAGGTTTTGGATGTGGTCTTATTGGCCAAGGCATCGCAAATACAATCATGACTGCTAAAAGGTGCGCTTTTTTTAACTTCAAATCAGGAAATCATTGTCCAGTGAGATCAATTAATTAATTAATATTTTAGATATGCATATACAGCTGTAACTTACTTGAATATGTGTTAATGGACATAAAATTTCTTGAAAAAAGATCTAAATAAAAGAATGTATAAAACAAAACAATATATACGCGTGCTAAATTCAGTTAATCTGCTTGGAAACTTGAGGGTGAAGAAACCATTCTCATTGATCCTCCATATTTGTTGTTGAGTGATTAGAATGAGGGTGGCACTTGAGATGTTTATGTAAACTTTGTAGCGTGAGCAATCAAAGCAGATTTTCTAACGTGCTTTTTGGCCATTTATGTTGATGTCTTTTGTTATGTGTTCCTTTCATTTATGAGATGTTTAGTGACTAATTCCTATCAACATGACAGGAGTTTCAAGAAGTCTGAGGAGGATGTACCAGTGCCGCCCTTAGTGCAAAGTGCTGCCCTCTGGGGTATATGTCAATTTGAAAATTAAATAATCGAGTTTTTGTTTTACTTCAATCAGGGACAAAAAAGGAAAAATAAAAAAGATCTGAATATCAGTCTCCTGTCGATAATCTGTGTCTGAGTTAGCATATATTCAACTGCAATTCATGTTGAACTGAACTCTTCTTGCTTTTGGAAATTTAATAAAATTGAAGTGTCTCATAAAACATTGCACCCATAATGTGTAGGTGGCACAAGATTTTGCCTTGCATTTCCTTCCTTTATACAAAATGAGTAATCTTACTTTGGAGAGCTTGCTACTTAGTCGAAATTGCTGATTTATTAACTCTTGAAATTTTCATATCTATCTTTCAGGCATCTTTCTTGCAGTATCATCAAATACCCGTTACCAAATTATAAACGGGCTTGAAAGTCTTGTAGAAGCTTCACCGATGGCTAAGAAAATGCCGCCTTTGGCCATGGCTTTCACAGTGGGTGTACGTTTTGCCAACAATATATATGGCGGGATGCAATTTGTGGATTGGGCTAGGTGGAGTGGGGTCCAGTAGAAGAGCTACTAGACATCAGTAACTGAACTGGCCACTGGTATCTGTTCATTCCCTAAACGAGAGGAAATCGAGCATCAAACTTTTCATTAATTTACCAGTCTTTGACAGGTATTTCCTAGCTGTAACAGGTTTTTCATGTCAAGAAATATGTTTTTGTGTATGGAGTGCCAGTGGTTAGGGATCCAAAGTCTGGTTGTAGCTGGTTAGATTGTTTTGAGAAGACCGTATTTCGTATTTGACTATTTGTAGTTGTTCCCGGATAATGTTTTATTGTTTATGGATTCAATTTAGATTTTTCAGGGCTAGTTGATTTTATATTTTTATTCGTTGCTAGAGAATAACGTGAAGAGTTCGACTGGATACGAGATAAAATTGGAATGAAGGTATGGATGGAGTGCACAAATAACAAATTAATGATCCAG
>BKCP01004883.1:724403-744958 GCA_008636005.1 Striga asiatica
GAAGAAGAAATGTATGTGAGCAGGCCAGCAAGTATATTATTCCAAACACAACATCCACTGATCAGAATTGACAGAATTTTGGAGAAAGAGAAGGGTACTTGGATGAAGAATTGAAGATGCCTGTTGATTTGTACAGTAAATGAATACAAGGAAAACAAACCTCTTTACATCCTGAACTTTCTAAGCTTCAAAATGCTATACATCATGAATTATACAACTGAAACAACACGGATAAAACTATACATGTGCTCGTTTGCTTCTCAAACTCGAGGAAACTTATTTATGCAATTAAGCTACATAAATCATCCTTAAAGATTCAGTATATCAGTTATACTTTTACCGAGTCACATATATGTTTCAAGCGTTGCCTGAAAAACATGACTTTCTCTAATGCATGAAGAAGGGCAACCTCCCGGTGATTTGGCCAAGTTTTTCATCCTTTCCTTTGTTTTAAACTTATTAAAGTATGAAAAAAAATAAAAAATTAAGTAGTGAATAGTGATCAAAGAAAGATAGCAAAAGAGGTATATAACCTTAAAGTATATATAAACCATCATGCAAAAATGGAGAAGATTCTGACATCTCCCCCAAAGCCCGTATCTTCTTAGGTTTTAAGTTTATATCAACAACAACTTCTGCCATATAATTATCTACAAATTTCCCAACTCTGTTCAGTCGTCAACATCAACTAATGCAGGAGAAATTGAAGTCAAACTTCGATCAGAACGTGCAAAAATGACCAATAATCTTTTCAACACATGTTTACTTATAATTTGGAGTTTGTTGCCTCATTGGATTTGTCGTTCACAGCTTTGGAGGGGTTACTTCATTATGTTTCAAACAATATGGTGAGGTCTGTTATTGGATAAAAGTGTAGTTCTCTTCTCTCCACCCAGTTGTTGTATACTAATCCCACCCTTTTCAGGTCAACGAGTTCGGTGATGTGTTGACGGTGGAACACAATTAAATACTATATCTCAATTACTTGTCATTTTCTTATAATAGTAGAACGATTATAGGTTTGCGTACTTTGAAAAATTTTACAAATGTTTTTTCACGAGAAGCTTTCTTTTACAAATATTGTGCATGAATCGTATTGGTCTGTTAATACCAACTGACGTAGCGAAAGCGTAAACAATTGAGAGAAATAAAGAGAAATCTCGTAATATGTATTAGTTCAATCAAAATTCAACTATCTCAAAACAATAGAAGAGGAATTTTGAATAGAACTTCTAAAATCCTAAGTCAATATCCTGCTCAGCAAGTAAATGATTCTAATAAATAAATTTAACTAACAAATTTAGGATGCTCTAATAATTATTAAAGCAAAGGAAATTGGTAATTGAACCAAGAAAATAATAATTAAATCAATGATGCTGAACGATCATGCTTCTCTAAAAAGACCAACGCAGTCTCATCTCCATCAAATGTTTAAAGATAATTACATATCAAAATCATAGAAATCCAAGTCAATTCTTGAACTGATTACACTTTAGTTATGCAAAATTGTATATAGATATTTTTAAGTATAACTCTTGAAAAGGAAAACAGTTGCTAATGACTTGTATTGATAATGAAATCATCCATAATTTTTAGAACTTTTAAAATTATAACTTAAATTACAAATATATGTTAAAAGTTAGTACCTTTTATATTTATTATCATTTTTTCATATATAATATAGTACATTAATCACTTTTTCACGAGCTTCGATTCGATTTCCAAATTGTATATATAAAATAAATAAATCGATTTTTTTTTTCTAATTAAAAATTATTAAAATTATAATTATAGAAGTTATCATAGATTCATTGGGTATGAGTGAGTTAAAAAAGATATTATTAATACGACAATTCGTACAAGTGAAATGTCTCATTTTAAGTATAAACAATAATAAAATGATTTTAAAAAATATTTAAAATTTAAATAAAAGAATGACCTCCGATATTTTTTAAAAGAATTTTAGTATTAACTTTTTAAGTAACACCCATATAAGAATTTTAGTAATTTTCATAATTTGAAATAAATTATGTCGTCTGCTTTCTCCAAATGTCATTTAGCCGCAGACCCCTACTATTGCTTGTCGCTATATCACGTGCTCCCAAATTGAGCGTCGCAAAATTGTTGTCGCTAGTGACATGTGTTTCACATGGTCTTTGGTTCCCAGAAGTTATATCTTCATCATGTCTTCACTTCAAATTGCATGCTGAATAAATTTTTGTTCCTGGAAATAATCTCTCTATTTCTTGCCCAACTGCTTTATTATAATTCTCTCTTCCATTTTTCTTTTTTTTTTTTTCTTGGCCCGGTCTTCTTGACTGAAAAAACCTTTCCAAATTACGGTTTTTCTTGAACCAAAAGATTTTATTTTCCTTCTGCTTTCCATAATTTTTGGTTAATACCAAACAAGCCCAGCAGCAAATGATTTTCGTTTTAAAAATTGCAATGCTAAATTGAGAAGACAAATATTACTCTCATAATGTTACAAGTATACCAACAGAAGGAGAGGGGCCACAAGGTAATAACAGCACAAGCCACATTAATATTACAGAATGAATCACAATGCCACATATCCCCAGCTATTGACAAAAGCTTCGAAGATGAATGAACAGAAACCATAATCATATAAAAGTGTGCTCCTGATGATATTGGTTGTCTTTTACTAAAGATACACACAATACCCGTTCCATTCATATGGGACGAATATTATAAGACATTTTGTACACTTACATGTAGTTCTCTATGCTAACCAATGAAATATAGGCCTCAATCGAGACGATTTTATGATCTAGTATACAAATGCCCCCATTGAATTGGCTTTTTAAAAACAAGGAGCTAAACAAAAATGGTGGAAAATGAAGGGGGCAAAAAAAACCCCAAAAGAACAAAGAAAACAGAAAAAAAAAAAGGCAAAACGAATGAAAAGGACAAATTTACAAGACCTCTGCCAATCAATGAATTAGCCGTCACAAGAATGGAAGTACACCAAAGAATGCTAAATGCAACAGCAAAGCTAGGATGGAACCTTGTATTAGCTTGTGAAGCCCGTGATATAATGAGTTGTTTTTTTCTAGTTGTCCCGCATTGAAAAACTCGGTTCTACCTGTGCTTGTGGTGGTTGAGACATTCACAGATGATGAACCTGTATAGGATATGGATTTTGCATAAATGAGTCGGGCTAATTAATGGTTACACCGAATAAGAGAGTTCTGCAAAAGATTTCTCCTTCTATTGTGGTTAAAGTGAAAAAGTGATAACGAACCAAAAGTTGAGTGTGTTTGCAGATAGGAGATATAAGTTGCATGAATTAGAAGAGTGTGATAGATCATAGATAACACATAAAAGCACTTCATTCTGAAAACCATGGACAATAAAAAAGTCAAACATTTGCTATGCCCAGAAAGAGTCGAAAAATTTGTAGAAAAAAAATCTCTCTCTCTCTCTCTCTCCCTTAAAGGTCAGGAAGCTAAGGGGATGCTTGGATATATGATATTTTGATTTTGTTTGGACTTTTTGGTTTTGTATGGTTAATTTTGATAAAAATGTTATGGTTAATTATTAGTGAGATTCTGAGTTTATATATAATATTTAAAATAAAACAATTAAAGTTGATTTGATGTAAAAGTAGGAGAGAAATGATGCGAAATGATGGTTAGTTAAAATTATGTTAGTGGATGAATAGTGAATTAAAGTTGATGTGGTTTGTAAGAATGATTGAGTGATATTATTTAATTATATTGATAATACTGAGGATAGTGGGATTGACTTAAAATTGAGTCAGATTAGAGTTAAAAAAAGTGTTTGGTTAAAAATTATTGCATTTTTTGGAAAAATTTATATCCAAGCATCCCCTAAATCTGGTAATCACCTCTGCTAAATGTTTGCAACAATTATGTTATGGAAGAAAGAAGAAAGAATTAGGAGATGATGTATACAATTCAAGTAAAAAAAAAAAAAACAAATTATCACATTTCCACTTGTCTTAGGTAACCTCATGGAATGAAACTTACAGTCATAATTGGCCCATCCAATTCTTTGACCAGCCAAATCATACACCACGATCTTATCTTTCAGAACAAGATCTGCAGCAAGGGACGAGCATTTAAATGAATTTAACTAGACAACATCTTCATATGATGATCCGTCAAATTAAAACAGTCAAACGTAAACAAATAATAAAGACAGGGTAAAAAATTTTATAAAAAAAACTCTCTTTCAAAAATACAAACAGTCTCTGCCAGAACAAGATTTACCAAAAGTAATAAAAAAATGCAAAAACTGAAACTCATACCTCCTAGAATTGTAATCCCTTGACCCTCAATTTTCTGAATGCCAATGCACCACACAGCAGCGCCTCCCTACATAAGCAAAAATTTCAAGTTATTACCAAATAGTTCGCCTAATTATAAAAGACTACCAGCTCATTCTCAAAATTACAAACACCCATACGGTTTTATTAAAACCCCATTTAAGGTCTGCATTTACTTGACAAATGCCTCATCATCCCCATACGAGGTGCAATTATAAAATATGAAAACAAATGTCAAAGCAGTATTCACGTTTTGAAAAACTAGTTGTAACATTTTTTTCCTAAAATTAACTTAAACCTCCACTTCCAATAAGAGAGCAATTTGAAAGTTCAAACATGCCCACTTACGACAGTATTTTGCTGCAGAAGATAGTCTTGGGGCCTAAGTATCATAGATGCGCCACCAGCAAAGTTTAAACTAACTGGTGGAAAAATCTCCGAGACACTGTACAGAAAAAGAAGAAAAACACAATATAATTATCCAGTTTTGTCCAGAAAGATACAGACAAAATTAATACACTCTGATAAAAAAGAAACCTGGAAGTTGCTAGGTAACACTGATTTCCTTTAACTAGAAGAGGGCGCACAGATTGAGAAACAGATTGTGTAATCTGAGAAAACAAAAGAAATTAAAAAAAATCCACAAATCACATTGGTCCTCACAATCATACAGAATAAGAACTACAAATAAAAAATGACATGCATTCATGGGAATTTGAAGAAAAAGCAACGCTTTTCATCTGCCAACTTACTGCAGAAACAAAGGTATCGTAAGCCTCTTCAGCTAGGTAAGCCAAAGTTGTTCCCGAATCAATTATCGTTCCTTGGTTGGACGATGTCGAAAAGACTGATGAATCAATGTTTAATGTTTGCCCATTTACAGCAATGCTTTGTAGATATACGTTGTAATGTGGCCTGAAATTCGTAATGAATAATATATCAAAATGCAATATCAGAGGTTCATCAACTGTTTGTAGTTAGACTAATTTGATAGCACTTGGAGTACACATAACAATGCATGACATAGTGAAGTATGTAAAAAGGAAAAAAAAAAAATCAATATTATGTAATATATTTAAAATTACATCAAAAGTCCACTAACGCACATATTATATATAAAACAGACCTAAACCACTCCAATTTAACTTGAAGATAAGGCAGAAAAACTCAATCAGACTCTTAAATTTTCACGACACAACTTAGATCCGAAAAGAAACAAATAAAAACCAAGCACTGAAGTTATCAAATGGGACCAATAAAAGAAACAGAAAAACATACGTACTGTGAGGGGACAAGCGGGGTGTAAACTATATTAGGCTCGACTATTTCACCAAGCACCAATATACCACCACCACCATCTTCTCCTTTTAGACAGTGAGAGAAAGCATTTGGGGTTATCCCCTGTGAAGAAAGCTGTGAGATGACAGATAATCCTTGCTGCCCAAAACCAAATATGCCATCAACAGCCCTATCAGGTTTCGTAAGGTCTCCTGACTGTGACGTGCTACAACTGTACCAACAGAAAGAATAAAGGGAAATAAAACATGAGAATAAACACAACTACTCAACCGAAGAATAATAAATAAATACAGAAACGTGAGATGACACACAACTAGCTATAGTTACCAGACAACCTAAGGATCAAGAGGAGAAAGAATATTATATTGACTTGGGGGTGGAAATTCAGTTTGACCATGGTTCATGGGTGTTTGTGTCATAATCTCTTGAAATGTCAGAATTTTTCAATGGTACATTACATGAAGAGTTCAATAACAAAAAAATAAACTTCACATTTTTGTGATTCCAACTCAACATTTACACATTGACAATTCAAAACTCAAACTTTGTACTGCTATACAAGAATAGTGTAAATCTACTTTTTCTTCATTTATTCTTGCAGTTAAATATTCCATAACCTTTAAGACAAAAAAGGCAAAATGACCATAAAATATTGTTGATAACACATTCAAAGTTAAGGGCACTTTTAAAAGGTTGAGCAAGTATTGTGAAAAAAAGTGAAATGTGACCAGGCATAATGTGTACGAACGAGAACCCACCCAAAAATAACAGGGGATGAAGAATTAGAAGTCATTGAGTTCCCGACTATTGAATCAAAATAAATTGAGTCGTATACATAAAATCCTGAGGTCCCACTCCCATCACCATACTGGAATGTGTATCCACACCGATTTTGATCTGAACAACCAGCATCAGACGTTTGAACTCCCAAACCACACCTTTGATCTGAACATGAGATTAGAGAAGCTGTTGACGAGCTGGAAGGATCAAAAAACTCGAGCTCTATCTGTCGAACAGCAATAAAAAAAGAAAAATCAACATGCATAGCCCCCCACAAACAATCTGCAACGAGTACTACCAGAAATTAAAAAATTAAAAATACAAATGGTAAATTTGCAAGAATGTCATGTATTTATACTTGGAGTCCACTGGATTTGGGGCAACCGGCACAAGGATTGCAACTGACCCATAGAACATTACTTCCTGTGTCTATCTGTACAAAGAATTCTTTTGGAGGATTCCCCAATTTAACTCTTGTGAAGTATAACCTATAAAGATTAACTAAGGCCGATTAGTACTGGTGAATTGATATGATTATCTAGAATCGAAGTTAACCCATGTGCCTCTTAGAGGCAGAATGAATTAAGAAAGAACATACTACAAAAATCATCAAATGCTGCTGAACTAAAATAATTCACTGTACATTAGTCAACAGAACATTCCTTTCAATGATAGTTAAGTTCATGAGAAAATCAGTATAAAGGCTAAGTAGAACATTTTGAGTTCTTCCCTCTCAAATGGACGAACTAACCCAGAATAAGTCCCTCTCTAAAAGGTGATTAAACCATCATAATTTTAAATATTTCAATGAGGTTTGTAACAACGAAGCTAGGACTTTGACTTTGTGAGTTATAATCTCAAGAAAGGACCAACCAAATAAATGATTAGGAAAAGGAAATAGTCTAAAATCACATGTTTAAGTCAATCATCCATCTGAAGGAAAGAATTCACCTGAAAAAACAGACAAAAGGCACGCACAACTATATTAGATGGACATCAAAATTTAAAAATGTGCTTCTGTCGTCACCAGGCCATGACTTTAGAGAATTGTAAGTTGATTTCAAGAAAATGATCAAACTAAACATTACAATGAAGAAAAAGAACATGAACGGAACATCACAAAAACAACAAATCCAAGCCAATTTTCCATTTTCAAAAAGAGAAAATTTTGCAAAAACACATTCATACAATTGTGTAAACAAGATTGTTTTCTTCTCAATTAAAAAAAAGGATGAACAATTATACAAGCTATATATATACCCAACAAGATATGGATCATATGTTCCTTGAACGGGGAAATCAACAATCCCCAAAGCCTGGTGCTGCTGCTGCTGCAGGAATCTACCGTGTCTAACTCGGTCACGCTCCCTGAGTTGACTCACCCCCAACCCGATGTGATTCGCCCTTTCCAGACTTAGCACCAATCCCTCCCCTTCGGCCCCCACCGCCGCCGCCGTCAAAAGCAGCGCCGCAACCACGAGAATCCTTGCCGGCGGCATATCCTCCGAACAAATAAATCCCACGCGTCTTTCTCGTTCGTCTTTTGCCTTTTCCAGTTTTCCTTATAATCTAAGCAATTACAAACGGCTAAAATGGTAAATATATAATATGGGGGGGCCATACAGTACTTTAAAGGTACCATTCCCCTATTTTATTCTCCACCCTTCGATCATTCGATGTTGGACAGATAGTAACAAACTAACAACCGTCCGATTAATGCAAGCACCATCACATTACCATGTGTGAATTACATAATCCTTATCACTTACTTGGTTGTAATTAGAGAGGTTAAATGAAACGAGTTGTCCGTTAAAATTCGAGTTCGACTCGACTTAACGTGTTTAAGCTTCAATTTGACCAAACGAATCAATTTTAAGCTTGTTTAAATATCGTCATGAGCTTAGCTCAACTTGTTAAAATTTGAAAATATAATATTTTATGTTAATTGTTTATAACTCAATTTATTAAATTTTAAGTTTGACTTGTAATAATTCGAGCTTTTATATATATATTTATATAAACCATTATTATAATTCGAGCTTAAATTGTTAATATGATAAACAAGTCAAACTATGGTTATAATTTTTTAATTGTAAATTAATTCACTATTATCTTTTTTGTACAACAATTATCCACCAACACCACCTACAACCGATCCACTGTGTTTTGCTAGAATCAACGTTGCATCAATATTATATTACATTGTACAAAGTCCAAAATCTACAACCGCAAAGCTTAATAATATTCATAGAAATTAATATTAGTCTGACTAATGTGAATCCAGCGCCCATGTCGTATTCTTAAAGCCGCTAATCTATCTTCTTAGCAAGTCAAAAACTAGCATCAAAATTACATGTGTGCTGTATTTTACGGCAAACATTGAAAAATGTGATTAGATTATTTAGTGACTAATTAATTATTTGATCGGTTCTCTTTTAATGACTAAGTTTTGATAAATAACTATATATACAATATAGTAGATGATATGCACAAAAATTTGTTGTAAAAAGATTGATTTTATACGATTTTTATTTTTATTTTTTGCAAGCGACAAACTTAATTCAAAATTATTTTTGGATGAACGAAAAATTAACTCTAAATTTGTGGAAAAAACATGATTTTTGTATCTCAAAGTTGTGTTAAGTAGCTCAAAAATTAATTATGATTGAAAACATACACGCTCGAGTGATGAAAAAGTTTGGGGATAACCGCGAGTATTAATCGATGATAAATTTATTTCACTGTGAGCATGTTCCACATGTTTCCAATTTTATCATTTTATTCAATTTCTTCTGTTCAATTTGATTTTTTGTGAATTCTAGAAACTATGATGTAGCAAGAATCACATCTTCCTTAAAAATATCTTAATATAATATACATCATAATGGAAGTCAAATCATAGAAGATTTGTTGAATTTAATTATTTTTAGTCATCAAAAACTACTAATCAGCCAACTAATTCTTGCTTTCTCTTAAACATTGTAGCCTGACTGTCCCCGAATTTGGTAAGAAGTTGGTCTGTTTATTTACTTTTATTAAAAACAGTAAGAGTAAAGTAATTCAAATAATAGTTGCGTTTTTATTATTCACAACTTTTATATGTATAGACCCCCAACTTTTTTGAGATGCTAAAGACTAAAAAGCACAACCCTAGGAACCTTCTTGACATCATTCAAGAGTTTTTGAGGCACGCCATATTTTCTTGAATACTTTATAGTTTTATTGCAATCTCACATCCAAAAACACTTTAACAAAATTGTAGTGACTAAAGTGTTTTAAGTCTTTCGCTTTGCCCCTAAGAAATGGACTCGAGGAAAAGTGGGTTCTCTATGGAGCCCTCATATTTCGAGGGTTTGGGGGAATTTTTCAAAAGTAGTCATGTTCAATTTTGACTATATATTTAAATCTTAACCAAAAAGTTATTGTGACCTGTGCATATGACAATTCACTTTTAGGCTGAAAGTTTCAAAGAAAATTTAAATGGCTTATTGCATGTGTCTTATTAAATTTCTAACCAAAATGTGTCTCAAATTGGTAAATGCAGAAAATTTTCAGCTAAATTTTTCTTTAGAGTTATCAATATGAAATGTTCTCAACTCAAATTCAAATATTCAATCAAAATCTATATATATATAATTGCTGGCAAACTTCAATAAATTTTATTCAACCACAATTAATAATAATATGAGTTCATTTAATTAAAATAGGTGTTCATTTAATAAAAATATGTTCAACATTTAATAAAAATCTTTATGACTACCATTCAAATGACAGTTACACAAGTAAAACCTTATTATTATTATTATTAATTTTTTATTCTGTAACAACTTTACAAGATTTTAAATTTTCTGAATATATAATATTAAATTATATTTTTACTAATATTCTTATTTTGTATTATAATTATACAATAACAAAAAAAAACTAATATATACGGAAATTAAATAATTTATATTTATATTATACATTTATATATAATCAAAATTTTAATATATAATACACACTTTATCTAATTTAAATTTTTTAAATATCACATACGTACATATAATATATAAAATTTTATTTCTCTCTATGCATGTGTACAGGATCAAATACTATTTAATCTCAACTTCGATCAATTTAAAATCTGCGAGACCACTACCACTATTAATCAATTGAATTTCAATTCGATTACTTTTGGGACACCCTAAATAAAAAAAATTACGAGACTGTTTTGGAAAATTTTTCCTAATGTGGGACATTGGAGGGGCGATTTATATAATGTTTGAATTTTTTTTTTGGTAGATTCAATTTTGTTTTTAAATGTTAGAAACTTATAATGCTTTTGCTTTCTATATTGGAGCGGAGGTATTGGCAAATTTAACCTTTTTATTAAGTTGTAGAAGTACGTCCAACCTAAATACGCTCAGTAGTTTCAATCTTGTTTTTAAATGTTAGAAATTTGCTTTAAAATGGGAGGATTATATTTATGCGATAATTTGATGTTTCTGTGCAACAATTTAGCTTATTTGATGTTTAATGTACATGCTTATTTGATATAGTATATATAGACAGTTCGGTTGAACCGGTCATGATTAGCTCGGTTTGTAGACCAAGAATTAGTTAGGTCGGTCGAGCATGAGGGCTCGGATGGTTCAAATGGCTCGAATATCTAGGGTAGGACTCAAGCTCAGTTATTAAGGAGCTCAGACATATAAATAGCTCGGACAAATTAGATGTATTGATAGCTCGAACATTAAGGAGTTTAGACATATAAACAGCTCGACAAATTAGATATATCGATAACTCGGATAGTAAGGAGCTCGGACATGTGATAATTAGCTTGGATAGGAAATGGATCAACCAACATAGTAGGTCGAGTCGGGTCTGTTAACAAGGGACATATGTTGGGCCACAAATAAAAGAGATAGATAATCGGACAAATGTGAAGAGAACCAAATAACTGACGGGAGATCTACGGGTAGCCTAATAACCGACGGACAGCCCTTTTGGGCAGTGGGAGCAATTGGGCAGGCCTTTGGGCAGTCGGGCAGAGTCGAGGCTTATTCAGAAAACGATTAATCTGCTATAAATAAGTAAACTCTGGAAAAGGTAAAGGTTAATCACACTTTATACACCTTAAGCTTTCAGTATATTGTCATACAACTTTTCACATCACCTTACTGACTTGATCATCAGAGGTTTAACGTCGAGAACATCTCCCAGCGCCTTCGCAGGTCTCCAAGAGACAAATCAGTCGAGGGATTGTAGATAGCCAGTTCGAGGTGCAACAGCACATTGGAGAAGACAACTATGGCAGATGAGGGGTTGAGGAGGAACTTGGATGAGAGTTTGGAGGAAGTTTGGGCAGCCAAGATGCCCTTTGGTGTAGGTCCACCTCCGGGATGGGCTGGTGGTGAGGGTGTGATGGTTACCCCTCAGATGAGCTTGCTGGGGGTGAACCAGGCCTTGACGCAGGAGTTAGATCGGGGTTTTTCTGGCAAGGGGAAAGGTAAGGAGGTCATTGTCCAGGTGGAAGATCAGGGAGCTCCAGTGTGGGAAAATGAGCAGGTGATAAAGCTAACCAGGAGGGAGTTGGATCGGATCATTGCGGAGACAATCAATGGGTCAAGGGTGTCGCAGCCTCATTCAACGGTGGAAAATCAAACGACATGGGTGGAGCAGCCAAGGCTGTGGTGGATCAACCGACAATGGGGGTTGAATAACTGGTCATGGTGGTGGAGTAGCACAATGTGGTGACCTCTAAGCTAGTGGTATGCAAGAGTAGGAGGCAAGAGGAAGGTGATGAGAGGTCCATTGTGTCATCAATGGTCAACAGGCCACTGCAAGGCTTCACGTTGGAACGCATGGAAAATCAGATCAGGGAGCGTCAAGTCAAGGTGAAGGGGCAACGTCAGTTGCGGGTATAGGGTCATCATTTCTCTGATGATGTTTTGGATGCTGATCTATCGTAGAATTTCAGGGAGCCGAGCATGATTTACGATGGGTCTACAGATCCAGCTAGACACCAGAGAAGTTTCGAGAATGTGTCAGTCTTGGACCGATACAGTGATGTTGTTTGTTATAGAGCTTTTTTGACGACCTTGAAGGGCTCGGCTCAAAATTGATTCCACCAGCTTTCAGCAAGATCTATTTACCACTTCAATGTATTTAGCTCTTTCTTCATCAACCAATTTTCTAGTGCTCGGAAGCACGAGAAGATCTACCTCACGTTGATCAACATGCAACAGCGCAAAAATGAATCTTTGAGGGAGTATGTAGCTCGATACGCGTGAGCTTTTGTGGAGCTCCCATTAGCGTCGGAGGAGATCAAAACAAGAGGTCCCACGCGATGTCTCAAACCAAGTCACTGCCAAAATTCCTTAGCTAAGAAGCCAGCTAGGTCATACGACGAACTGTTAGAGCGTTGTACCAAATACATAAACATGGAAGAAACTGAGGAGGATTTTTTCTTGAATGATCGAGCTTAGGAAAATAAACAAGAGGAAAGGCATAGGCCTGACGACAGAAGGTCAGGGGAAAGAGATGCTAGGGGAGATGTTAAAGGGTGTATGGTTAGTTTGAGCAATATACACCATTGGCGTTCCCTAGAGGTCAGGTTTACGAGAATCTAGAGAAATGAGGGATACTGGTATGTAAGGAAACCTCAACCTCTATCTAAGAAGAAGGGGCAAGTTTCGGTGCGAGGAGATCCTTTTTGTTGGTATCACTGTGATTACGGACATTGGACTAACAACTGTAAGGAGCTCAAGTATGAGATAGAGAGGCTCATATGCGTGGGGAATTTAAAGGAGTTCGTGGTTTAAGATAGTTCGTGGTTTAAGATAGGGAGAAGAAGGAGGATAAAGAGGTAAGAGATGAAAGGAGAAGGCCAAAAAAACCAGAAGTCAGGTCTCCGAAAAAGGGGGTGATTCACATGATTGCAGGGGGGCAACTGATGGTGATTCTAACAATGCTATGCGAGTTAATCTGAGGGGTTATTGGGAGAGTGTGGCGGAGGTCCAGATCACCCACAACATGCCAGAGTTAAAAAATGGAGCTGAGGACTCGCAGGGTATTCTGGTCCTTCATAATGATGCTTTGGTAGTGACAGCGAAGATTGCGGGTTATGATTCGGAGAGGATCTTCATTGACACAGGAAGCTTGACAAATATCATGTTCTGCGAGTGTTTCAGGTAGATGGATCTAGATGTAGAGATACGGCCTGTTAAAACCTCTTTGTTTGGTTTCACAATGTAAAAAATTATTTTCCAAGTGATACATTGGAAGGTATGTCGTGAAAGAATTTGGATCGATTATGAGCTGTCAAATAATTGAAACATTTTTGCATTTTGAGGCCATAACAGTTAAAAAAGAAATCAGGATCACGAGCTTAAAGTTTGCTATGGCTAAGGAGGATAAAACTTACGGATAGAAATGGGCCGAACTGGTAAGGCAAATTATATAGTTGGCTAAGGTTGAGGAGGTGGAGGTCTGGGCGAAGTGGATAGCGGAGGCCGCTAATAATTTGGTCGGCAAAAAAGGCATAGAACACAGGAGGAGGTCGGTTATGAGCACTACGGTAGTTCTAGAGCTTTAAATACCCAACCGGGGAGCTCGCAGATTTTCATAAGATTTTGGATTTCAAGTTCTTTGGCAAAAAGGAAAGGGTTAGCTCAAGTAATGACAACTGCATCATAAACATGACCTACAACATGGTCGGCATGTTTATCTGTATCTACTGTAATTTGAGTTTGATGAACTCTTAGTTCGGAGGCAGGGATAGGCACTAATGTCAGGGGTTAGATCTAAGTTATAGGCATCTATAGTTTGTCAAGTGAGTCCCAAGGTATGTCTCTCTCTGCCTCATCTATAAAGTGCGTAGTCAACCTAATGGGATGAGCTGAGGTGATAGGTGTTGGGGATAATGGCTAAGTAAGGATCGGAGCTCGAGTAGGGCACGTCGGTGTTAATAGTGTTAGGCAAGGAAAGATCTAAAAGAAACGCAGAATAATGATTGGCCCATAAAAGTTTATGCGATAATGACCTATTGACAGTATACATATGATTAACGTGTGGGAAATTCACATGATTATGGACCTATGTACAATTGTGATGACTATAAGAAAGTATCATTTACCTAACACATATAAAGACCTTAAGAGTAGATAAGAATGACATTTTACCGATAACGTGGAGGGTTATATAGGAAAGCACTAGATTACCTTAAAAATAAGATTGCGCCTCAGGCAAACCTTGGACAACAAGATAACCATCGGCCAGATCTTAGCAGTAATGGCACCCATGGTAGATCTTAGAGAACGAGACAAAATTCTACTATACATAGGTCTTAGGTATGAAACAGTAGGGGATTTTCTCTCTAGCTTCTCTAGATTTTCAATACACCGACATATTTAGCACCTTTCATAATCTAAGAACAGACTTAATCGTCAGAGGTCTACTACCGAAAAAACTCCGTACGTGTTTTGCATGACTCTCGAGATCACTGGAAGGGCGTTGATCTCTGGAAGGGTGTTTGAGGAGGAATTGTAAATCATTTATCGCCAGACTTTACTGTCAACATAAGCATAATCCACAAAAGAAATAAAACACAAAATGCAAACTATGAAGCTCTAATTAAATTTATTATTCCAACTTATAAAATGGAAAAATCCCACTGCAGCTCTTTAAGTATATGAAGATGTTGAAATAGACATCCAACATTACATTGATGCAGAGGAAAATGCATAGTGCACATAAACAAAATATAAGATATAATCTTTGCAATCCAAAACTTCACCCAGTAAGGGAAACACCCATTTCCATAAAAAGATTATTATGATTTACTGTCAAATAGCTGAAAATATTGCGACACACTTATTACAACACGAAAGTTGTCTTGTTTGACTTTGGCCGATCAAGCAAAGCATTCTTTTCTGTAATTCATTGATAAGGATCATTTGTTGTCATTATTTCTTGTCCAGCAATAAGGACGTGCAAGACAAAAGTGACCGTATTTCATCTTCTGTTGCTAACCCAAAACCTTGCCACCGTATTCTGCCAAGGTTGTCCAATAAGAAAACATACCTGCAAACATCAGTTTTATCTTGATTTAGAACTATTACGTCCGATCAATGGGTAAAAAAGCAAATTCTAAATTTGATACCCTGTAAGAAGATTCAGTATTTTTAGCTCCTTCCTGAAATAATAATGATCACCGAAAGAATAAACTATCCGCCGCTGAAGGACATTTTGCTCTCCCTCAGGTTTAGGTTTTCTCATGATCTTAAGAAGTAGCTTCTTTATCGGACTACGAGTCAATAGCCATGAATCAATGAAAGACACCTAAACAAGAGATTAGAGAGACCTTCAATAGATAACAAATTAATGAAATTCCAATCACGACATGTTTACGTAAAGTTGAATGGTTCCCCCATACATCAAGGTGGCACATTTTCTTCAATTTAACATGAGCACTCTACTTTTCTATGGGATGATAGGATCACATTTACGTCATAATATCAAATTTTGGGTTGTCAGCTATACGTACGAAAGGAAGATGGACTAGTCGTTAAAATCTTTATTGTTGTCTAGAATAGAGATGATTGTCGTCCATTAAGAAATAATATTCAACAAAAAATTTGAGGATGGAGTTTGGATTGATATTAAGTGATCTTTTCTTTAATGAATAAGAAATAAGAACTTGCTTTATTTCTGTGCAACAAAAAGAGATGGAAAAAGAAATATTGGACATCCTATCGAATTTTGCGGGGCTACCTACTGCAAGCAAAGCCTTGAGGGGGAAACATGAGAGAGAATAACCATTTTTTTACTGTTTATAAAATTCTTGCAGTCATAGAACAAAACAAATATCAAGATCATGTTGGCTATGTCACAAAACCATTAGCAGCAAAGCACACGGGACAAATTCTTTCATAGTTAAAAAATCCATCCTAATTTTGCTAGGGTTGAGAGAATATCCATTCGCCCCTTATTCCATTTAGGCAAATAGGTAATTGAAAGAATAAAATGTAAAGCCTAAAACTGTGACCTTTTCTATCAGACAATTAAAGCAACTGAAAAAGATGGGATACCTCGTATAACCGAACATCACTGGAATTACCAAAAGTATTAAGAAATGGTGCGCTCCAGGAATCAACCATATGCTGCATGATTACAAAAGAATTAAAATTCAGAAAGAACAAAGTCAGCATGATTCTTGATCAAGTTGTAAATTTTAAATTACGTCAAAGAATATTTTCTTGCATCAAGGTGGGGTGTTAGAGTGAAGAGCCACACTTTTACAAAAAATTCAGGTATCATTGTATCATCTTAATCATTCAACTGCGGTACATTAGAACCTGATGTTAATGAAAGCCAAGTTGACCAGCTAATACCAGTCCACAACATTTCACTTTTCGCATGAATTCTCAAATCTCAACCAATTCTAACATGTTCAAAGTGAACAAAAATCTTCATCCAAACAAATACAAACAAAAATGGTTATGATTCTCTTTCAGGAACTTTGACTTCTCAGCAATTGCCAGTTTTAACAATTGTTCATATTTTCAGCTGTTCTTACCGTCTCCCCTAGCCTTTTCACACTAAGCTACATAATATATGATGTTGATGGTATTATAAAGCTAAAGCACACTGAAAAAAACAAGCATGCGCGCCACTTTGAAATGAGAAATGGAGAAAATATATAATTGAAACATACACTACCAAGGAGGGAGCAAAAATCAATCAAATATACATACATACATACATATATTATATAGGAAATGGATCGAGTAAGAACTAATTCTTAACGTAGGATCAAAGAATAACATCGGTTATATCTGCTGCTAAATACATTGTATGCAATGCCATAATATACAGTGACACAACATCTTTTTAAGTAATGCTATTACATGCGTAGTAATCACACTGCTAAAAACTAAAATTGTACACTGTTAATGTAGTAGTATGTTCAGTGATCAATTTAATTTTAGCAGGATTCCCAGTTCTACGTTAAGACTGATCCCGACCAGATCCCAACCCTATATATATGAGTATAGTGTATATGTATGTATATTTCACCTGTGAGCTTGCTCGAAATGACAAACACAATAACGATGCCTTGGGAATATCCGACTTGGTAACATTAACATCATTTGCATCAGAGGTTATGGGCAGCTTAAGGCTACTACCATCTGAGTTGTTAACTTCGATTGTAGGAAACTTTACGGCTGCCATTGATGGAATTATAATCTTATTCGCCATTGCTATCTGCATATCATGAGACTCAGAAAAAATCCACCAACATTCAAAAACTCCACAAAATTCAGCTATCCAACACACAACCATCTACAGGTAAATTACGTAAAATGCCTCGTGGGTATAGCCTAATTAAAATATAATCCAAGGAACTTTTTAATAATTAAAATTAAAATTACCCTTTAAACGTCTGTTTCATTTTTCACAAAAGTAAATGGTACCTCAAGTCATTTCTGGATATCTAAATTCTAATGCGATAATATACATACCAACAACAGTCTCCAAAACATGAATCCAGCCAAGTTCACCAATACATACCTTCCCACCATGTTGCTTCAGTTCAGACATGTCAGCAAAGTAGCCCCTGCTCATCTCATCTTTACTGTCCTAAATAACATATAACCGCTTGCATTCACATTCACATTTAAATAACTAAACAAATGCAGCTTCATAGTGAAACTCAAAGAAAATGTAAAGCAGCTAGGAGTGGACACGAAAGCTATAATTACTCACAGTCGAGCTCGTTCCTTCTCAATTGCCTGCTTGTTTCCCATCTACGATCGAGATAACCAAAACAGAAACCATCGATAGCGTCAGTACAAAGCTCTTCACAACAAATCACACAAAAACAAATCCAAAATCAGCCTCAATCGTATTAGATACCGAAATTAACATCTCATGAACCTTCAAATTCGTAGTGCCAATTCCCCCAAAATAAAAGAAGAAGAAGAAGAAAGAAAAAAAAAAAAATCAGGAAATGAACCGACCTGGTAAATGTCAAGAAAGCGAGTGGAAGTCCATTGACAAGGATGTTTTGAACGTATCTTAGGGTTGGACAAATTTCTGCCATTATAATATCGTGGTGCTATTGAAAAAAGCTTCCTGTATCTTAGCATTTCCAGGAGATTTTGTTTTCCTTCGTCTTCCTCTTTCGAGTGTGTTCACCCTCCTGCGACTGACTGTAAATGTGAACTCAATTGTCCCTCGGATTCTGTTCATTCGTTTTGCATACGTTGGGCTTAATATGTTCCGTAGTCGGCCCATACACTAATTTCTTGTTACGCCTAAGAGCGTAGTACAGAATAGTCTAAGCCCAAATATCATTTTTTTGTGAATTAAAGACATCCTCTACCCGTTTAAAAATATTCTTTAGATATTACTTCTCTTATCTATCTATACTTACTAGTATGAATCCCGTGCAGTGCACGGGTATAAGATATTCATTAATATTTATAAATTAAAAATTTTTATTAAATAATATTTATAAATTAAACATATGGAATTAATATGTAATACAATTTACCTATATTTATTTATTAAAAATGTTATATAAAGTTTAAATTGTGCAAAATTACATAAAAATGTCTATTTAAAATTAGTATACAACCCGTGCGGTGCACATAACTGATAATAAATTACTTATATTTGTTTCAAAATAATTATCATTTCAAAAGTTTTATTCAAAAAATCGATTTGACTATACGTGATTCCATAAAATAGATATTTTGGTAAAATCTTATCATATGTTTAACAACCTATGTGAATAATAAGTATAAATATAAAATTTTTATTGTTTCATTACTTCAAATAATTTATTATTGTATAAATTATTCAAATAAAAAAATTAAGCAGTTGAGTAATTTATTAACTATGAATAATTGACTATTTCGTTTACGTCCAAGTTAATATTTACCCGTAAGTTATGAATAATTATTATTTTTTAAATGTAAATAAAAATATTTTTATTTTTTTTAATATATTGTATACCAAATTTAACCATGCAACTAATAAAGGTAATAGCTGCAAGTTTTGTCAATATATTATATGTCAAATTTAAATAATGTAACTAATAAAGGTAATAGCCGCAATATCTGACCAAAATGATTCTATACATCGGGATTTTTCAAATTTTGGCAAAAACTATTATTCAATATAGTAAATATTTTAGCCGAAAAACCAAATGTTTTTTTGCTTATTTTTAGTTGTCATTTAAAGTAAATATCATTGCATCTTTATATATATATTAATAGATTATTAAAAATAAATATTCAGGCCACAATTTGTGTTTAACTGAATTTACCAATTTACCAATAATGTAGACAACTGAAAATCGAAACAACATTAGAGAGACGATAAGAAAATCGAATGCCCGGATTTGGTGGAAGTAGATGTTAATGATTATCATTACGTATCGATAATTACTCAAGGATAAATTGTCTAAATAACAATTTCGACTTACATGGATAACTATGCAATTGATGTTTAACGAAACTAATAGTGTATTCCAATGGTGAAATCACCTATAATACACAAGGTAGAAATAATTGTTTAATTAACAATTTAGACTTAGTGAATTCATGACAATAAATCACACAAATTGAATTCATGAGATAAAAACAGAAATTGAATTTATAATCAATTTGTGTTCGGGCCACAATCTGATAAGAGTTTAAAGTTATTTTAATGTCTATTATGTAGAGAGTGTCCACAAACTGTCCACAAAATTGGGAGTCCTAAAAAAAATTTGGAGTGCACACAAAATTTCAATTTCAAATTAGCAAAAAAACCAAATCATGTGACGTGATTCCATAAAATTCGAAGTGTCCACAAAATTTCAAATTAGCAAAAAAATAAAAACATCCACTAAAGACCGGCAAATGAAAAATTTCAAAAGAAAGTTAAGTACATTTAGTTAGTTTTTAAGCGAGAGTTTCATTTATTTTTTATTACTATTTTATAATTATTTAGGTTACCTCTTTATATACTAATATATAAAAGAATTAAAAAATACATAAACATATAAAAATATCGGGCACATAAATATCGGGAAAATAAAAATACAGAATTCAAAAGAGTTTAAAAATACATAAACTTATCTGATAAGAATTTAAAGTTTTAATATCTATCATGTGGAGAGTGTCGACAAATA
>BKCP01004894.1:0-23397 GCA_008636005.1 Striga asiatica
TTAGAAGATACAGAGGTTTAAAAATGTGAAAACCCTAGATTTTTGCTTAAAAATCAAATTAACCTTAGAAAAAGGGCCTTTTTTCAATTTTTTGTCGGCCAAACCGCCTTCGTCGAGCTCTTCAAATTCATAGGTCATGGGTCCAAAACGGACATTTCTACGCAAAGTTATGGCCTTTCAAAGTTTTGCTACCAAACAACTCATTTTTTTATAGGGCAACTCAGGAGCCTCTGTCGAATTGGCTTACATTGTGTCGGGCTTCTCGAGGCACGCCAGAACGAGTTGTTATACGGTCAAAATAGTGGTCTGAGCGCAAAGTGATCGCCTTCAGAAGATCTGAACCCCTGCAACCCGTTGCAACCATGCTCCAATTTGTGCATGCGTGACTTTAGTTTGTATCATTTTAGTGTAGGGCAACTCAGGAGCCTCTCGAATCGGCTTCCATTGTGTTGGGCTTGTTGAGGCACTCCAGAATGAGTGGTTATACGGTCAAGCGATTGCCTTTAGAAGGTCTGAACCCCCTGCAAGACGTTGCAACCCTTCTCCAGTCGGTGCATGCGTGACTTCCGTTTGTATCATCCTCATGTTATTGCAACCAACCATTTTCTTCCAGTTGGTATTAGGATCACCAATTTTGTGCTCATATGCAAATGGATGTTTTTTCATTACCTGATGACCCTTCCTTCATTCATTCACGATGCTTGTTACGTGGGGGTTGTGTTGTAATATAGAAATATGTTTTTTCATATAGAAAATATGTTGTAATATGTTTTTTCATTGCCCGACTGTGACTCTTTTAACAACCAAGAATGATTGCTGATTTCTTAGTAATATTATGATTTTTTTTTAAACAATTGCTTTTTTTTTTTTCGTTTTAACAATTCATACTTGGTCTGATAATGTTACTGGTTTTATCCGACGGTATGGGACTAACCTTTATGTAGCGGAAGCGTTTTTGCCCGTATCTTTTACTATAACTAACATCTTTACTACCAAATCTCTTGCCTCATAGGGACAATTTAGCGTGCGACCAAAAGCAACAATAACAGTGTTATATTCGACAACCTCTAACACAATTCAAAGTTCTAAGTCTCATTCAAAGTTCGATGTTGTTGCCCGTGGATATCTTCCTCTAGACACAGATAGGCGAGCCGCACTTCGAAGAACCTATGTCAACATGGTCCTCGAGGGGGAAAAGGAGAAAAGGGCAGAGTTGACCGACATGTTTATCTCTACTCTTGTCGACTTCACCGTCGAGCAACATCTCAACCTCTTGACTCCGGTCCAGATCAAGAAAGAAGTGGTGGAGTATGCAGAAAGATGCGTGGCAGCAGCGGTCGATGGAACATGTGGAAAATCCCCCTACGAGAACCGAGCTAGTAAAGGGGACTGGTATGTCGATTCCACTACTGTGATGATCCACAAGCTCTGGATGCTGCAATCTTTTCTAGATTGAGCGAGATAGTTAAGGATGGCGCTGAGCGCAACTCGGTCACTTTAGTTGGTTCAGGCCAATCAGCAACAGCCCTTACCTTTTTAGGGTCCATGCGAATACTTCCTTGGCTGATGATGTGCCCAAGGAAGGTGATTTCCTCCCGACAGAATTCGCATTTCTCCTTCTTAGCATACAACTGGTTTTCCCTCGAGCATGGATAACAGCTTCAAATAAGACAAGCCTCAAATTAATCAACTCAGCCGAGGAGACTTTCAACGACCAATATAGCACACCTCAATTACAACTCGAATGCAACGCTTTAAGAACACAGACGCTCAAGCATGGGAATATCAAACATATATGCCTCACTCGGTTTCTTTCATAAATATGAAGTGGATACGCTCAAATTGGTCGATCATCATGCATCAACATAAGCTCGCTTATTGTCTATTCATACTAAAAAACAATTACATTCATGCAATAGTAAATCAAGAGGACTTCTACTAAGTTCATCAAAGCATACTGGTTGATATAGCCACGTAAGGATAACCCGGTCCAGAAGCTCCGTACTCAACCAGCAAACCACTCGAATTACTCGCATGTCGACATGACTCCGTCGACATGCCCAAATCGACTTCCCTAAGGTCGATTCTACTAAGAGCAATCAAGAGGAAGCAGATCTAGTCGACTCTCGCAAGTCGACCTTAATCTATCGACTTTCACTAATCGACATCAATGATGGAATTGAATTCAATAATGGAATGAATCTTAAAGCTTATGCTTCAATTACGTTTTTTATATTTATGCGTCGACTTTATTATGATTACATGAAAAATTGAATTTTTCAAAGTGGCTATAAAGCCGGCTAACTCCAATAATTATGAAATCATTTACCACAACTACGAAGTTGCAAACTCTCGAGCAGGCTACGAAGCCTTCGACTACGAAGTCGGTTCACGCAACTACGAAGTTGCAAACTCTCGAGTGGAATCTCGAGCAGGCTACGAAGCCTTCGACTACGAAGTCGATTCGCGCAACTACGAAGTTGCAAACTCTCGAGTGGAATCTCGAGCAGGCTACGAAGCCTTCGACTACAAAGTCGATTCGCGCAAATACGAAGTTGCAAACTCTCGAGCGGAATCTCGAGCAGGCTACGAAGCCTTCGACTACGAAGTCGATTCGCGCAAATACGAAGTTGCAAACTCTCGAGTGGAATCTCGAGCAGGCTACGAAGCCTTCGACTACGAAGTCGATTCGCGCAACTACGAAGTTGCAAACTCTCGAGCGGAATCTCGAGCAGGCTACAAAGCCTTCGACTACGAAGTCGATTCACGCAACTACGAAGTTGCAAACTCTCGAGCGGAATCTCGAGCAGGCTACGAAGCCTTCGATACGAAGTCGATTCACGTAACGGGGAAGTTGCAAACTCTCGAGTGGATTCTCGAGCAGGCTACGAAGCCTTCGACTGCGAAGTCGACTAACACAACTACGAAGTTGTACGAAGTCGACCAACACAACTACGAAGTTGTAAATTCTTGAGTGAATTCTCGAGCAGGCTACGAAGCTTTCGACTACGAAGTCGATCAACACAACTACGAAGTTGTAAAATTCTCGAGCGGATTCTTGAGCAGGCTGCGAAGCCTTCGACTACGAAGTCGACCAACACAACTACGAAAGTTGTAAAATTCTCGAGCAGAATCTCAAGCAGGCTATGACGCCTTCGACTACGAAGTCGATTAACACAACTACGAAGTTGTAAAATTCTCGAGCAGAATCTCGAGCAGGCTATGACGCCTTCGACCACGAAGTCGACTAACACAACTGTGAAATAAATTCTCGAGCAGAATCTCGGGCAGGCTATGACGCCTTCGACTACGAAGTCGGCTAGCACAACCGATTAAACAATTGAGACTCTCGAACAGAATCTCGAGCAAATTACAGATCTCATACTCATGACATCGGTATACACAATTATGTAATTGTCGTGTTTACAGAATGAAAAATCTCGTACAATCAGCTTTGATACATGTCCAGACAACGAACATTGACACGGCTAAGAAGCTGTTCAAATCGTTAATCGGCTTCGACCAGCTCGCAAGAAGGATTGGGGAGAAGACGAGTTGAAAAACTTAGTATTTCACAGTTAAGAAGCTGTTCAAATCGTTGCTCGACTTCGACCAGCTCGCCAGAAGGGTTGGGGAGAAGACGAGTTGAAAAACTTGTGTTTCACAGCTAAGAAGCTGTTCAAATCCTTGCTCGACTTCGACCAGCTCGCCAGAGGGGTTGGGAGAAGACGAGTTGAAAAACATGTGTTTCACAGCTAAGAAGCTGTTCAAATCCTTGCTCGACTTTGACCAGCTCGCCAGAGGGGTTGGGAGGAGACGAGTTGAAAAACTTGTGTCTCACAGCTAAGAAGCTGTTCAAATCCTTGCTCGACTTCGACCAGCTCGCCAGAGGGGTTGGGAGGAGACGAGTTGAAAAACTTAACGCTTCACATCTAAGAAACTGTTCAAATCGTTGCTCGACTTCGACCAGCTCGCAAGAAGGGTTGGAGAGAAGACGAGTTGAAAAACTTAGTGTTTCACAGTTAAGAAGCTGTTCAAATCGTTGCTCGACTTCGAGCAAGGGTTGGGGAGAAGGTATACGGGAAATTACAGCGAAAATAATTTGAAATACAGCAAACACAAGCAATGAAAGAAAAGAGAAGATTATATTAATTCGAAAATTCATTACACTAACAGTTGTCTCGACCTTTACAATACTGGAAAATAGGTCGAGAACGACAAGAAGAAAAAAGAAGCAAACAAGAAACGGCACAGCCCCAAACAAACATTGCTAAGACTCGGCATCTAACTTCTCAGCAGCGTCATCTCCATCTTCCACAATCGTGGCAGTCCTCTCTGCCTCCACATCCTTGTCGACAAGCGGCTCAGTGCCCTATTGCTCGACATCCCCCGCCTCGACTTCCTCCTCACGACTAGCCCCACTTGCCCCGATTAGTTCGATCGGACCGGACAAGGGGGTGGGAAGAACCTCGAGTTGCGTGCCCAAGCTAGCCTTGCGGATGGCCCAAGCCTCGAGTCCCGACCACCATGGGTAATCGTCGGGGAGAGAGTCGTCGCCCTCGTAGCCCTCGGGGTAGGGAAGCATCTCTTTAACCGCCTCGCGGTCGAGCTTCCCCTCGAATTCGGACCCCGACACCACCGCCTCCCATGCGGAAAAAGTATGCTCGAACCACAACCTCCAAGAACCTGTTCGATCCGAACTTATCTCGTTTCTGAAGTCCAATGCCGACGTCTTTGCCTGGAGACACGAAGATATGAAAGGAATAGACCCGAAGGTAGCCTGTCATCGACTCAACATCGATCACACTATCAAACCTGTCATCCAGAAAAGAAGGAAACTCGGTCCAGATAGACAACAGGCCTTAGAAGAAGAAGTCAACAAGCTCATTGATAACAAATTCATCAAAGAAGCCAAATACCCGACTTGGGTATCCAATCCCGTCCTGGTGAAGAAAAGCAATGGGACATGGCGTCTCTGCATCGACTTTTCCGATCTCAACACTGCCTGCCCAAAAGACAGTTATCCATTACCTCATATCGACTACATGGTGGATGCTACTTCAGGTCATGAGTTGATGAGCTTCATGGATGCCTATTCAGGATACAATCAAATTCCAATGGATCCCGAGGAAGCTGAACACACTTCTTTCTACTCAGCAATGGGCCTATACTGCTACACCATGATGCCATTTGGATTGAAGAATGCCGGGGCCACTTATCAAAGGTTGGTCAACAAGATGTTTTCTAGATTGATAGGACGAACCATGGAAGTTTATGTAGACGATATGCTTGTAAAGTCGGTAAATGCTGATGATCATGTAACTCATTTGAATGAAATGTTTGGGATTTTACGTGATTACTCCATGGTGTTAAATCCTAAAAAATGTACGTTTGGGGTGAAGTCGGGAAAATTCTTAGGTTATGTAGTCAGTCAAAGAGGAATAGATGCAAATCCTCAAAAGATTAAGGCTGTTCTTGATTTGAAGCCACCGACTTCAGTTAAAGGAGTGCAAGGACTCACAGGTCGGCTCGCTGCTCTGAATCATTTCATATCCAAGTTTACGGATCGATGCAAACCCTTTTTTAACGCAATAAAGAAAGGGAAACAATTCGAATGGACTGATGATTGTCAAAAAGCTTTGGATAGCATCAAAACGACCTTGTCTCAACCTCCTACCTTGCAGAAACCAAAGTTTGACGAGATGCTGTATTTGTATCTCGGGGTTAGCAGCTCGGCGATAAGCGCAGTACTTATTCGTGAAGAAGATTCTCAGCAACACCCGGTATATTATGTTAGTAAAGCTCTTCATGATGCCGAGTTGAGATACCCACCAATGGAGAAACTAGCTTTCGCACTCATCACTGCAGCTCGGAAATTGCGACCATATTTTCAAGAGCATTCAATTACTGTGTTAACTGCATTTCCGTTACGACAAATTCTTCACCGACCTGACACGTCGGGCCGAATGGTCAAGTGGGCCGTGGAATTAGGCCAGTTCGACATTCATTACAAGCCAAGAACTGCTGTTAAAGGACAAGTTCTGTCTGACTTCATTGCTGAGTTCACGCCAGGAATCCAGGAAGTTATTAACACCAATCCCTGGACGTTGTATGTCGATGGATCGTCAAATGCGAACCGAGCATGAGGAGGGATCGTTCTAATTGATCCTGATCAACGAGTTTTTTGCCACTCAATTCAATTTCTCTTTCCCGCTACCAACAACGAAGCTGAATACAAAGCATTGTTGTCAGGGTTGAACTTGGCAGAAGCTATGAACATAACACATGTCAACATCTTTTCAGACTCGCAGCTGCTAGTCAATCAGATACTTGGAATCTTCGAAGTCAAAGAACCCCGCTTAATGCCGTATCTAGCTATAACCATGAAGAAGCTATCTAAGTTTCAATTCAAGATTGAACACATTCCACGAACTTCTAATGTTCAAGCTGATGCCTTGTCACACCTCGCTTCAAGTGCGCGAATTGAAGACGTAGAGTACGTTCAGGTCGGTACTCAAGAACTTCCTTCAACCTCGGCAAAGCAAGTCGCTACCACCGAACCAGGTTCCGTAAACCGAATTGTCACCTGGATGGATCCTATCATAGCATATCTTGAAATCGGAACTCAACCACAGGATCCCAAAGAAGCACGAACTTTACGAATTCGTGCAGCTCGGTTCACTCTGGACAATGGAACGCTTTATAAAAGAGGATACTCAGTCCCGCTGTTGAAGTGTATATCCGAACAAGAATCACTTTTCGTACTGCAAGAAATCCACGGAGTCTGTGGAAGCCATGCAGGGTCTCAAGCTTTAGCTTATAAGATTCTGAGACAAGGGTACTAGTGGCCAACTCTGAAAAGAGATGCTGCGAATTGGGTCAGAAGATGCGTCAAGTGTCAAATATTCGCACCCAACAT
Source organism: Striga asiatica (assembly GCA_008636005.1). Lineage (NCBI taxonomy): Eukaryota > Viridiplantae > Streptophyta > Magnoliopsida > Lamiales > Orobanchaceae > Striga > Striga asiatica. The sequence goes on from BKCP01004894.1 coordinate 6,920, forward strand.
CAACTTAACTCCAGAACCACTCAGGTCGGTATTCAGCCCGTGGCCATTCGCAAAATGGGGGATCGACCTAATTGGACCCTTACCAACTGGGAAGGGAGGAGTTAAATATGCAGTTGTTGCAGTCGACTACTTCACTAAATGGGCCGAAGCAGAACCATTAGTCACGATCACGGAACAAAAAATGATCGAATTCATATGGAAAGTGTTAATATGTCGGTTCGGTGTTCCAAATTCTATCGTGACTGATAACGGCAGACAATTTGAAGGCAAAAGGCTCGCAGGATTTTGTGAAGAATACAAAATCAAGCACTTCTTCTCATCTCCATATCACCCACAGGCAAATGGTCAAGTTGAAGCTGTGAACAAGATCATCAAAAATGGTCTTAAAGTTCGATTAGACAATGCGAAAGGAGCTTGGCCTGAAGAACTCCCCAACGTTCTTTGGTCATACCGAACTACTGCTCGATCCTCAACCGGTGAAACTCCTTTTTCATTAGCTTATGGGTCAGAAGCAATGATTCCTGTCGAGCTCGGATCCCCAACATACCGCGTGCAGAATTTTGAAGAGGAACATAATCAAGTCAACATGAGAGCCAATCTTGACTTGGTAGATGAACTATGTGCTCAGGCCGACTTCAAAATTGTTGCCTATAAACGAAGAAGCGAAAAGTATGTTAACTCCAAACTTCGCCTTCGAATATTTAAAGTCGGTGATCTCGTACTCAAACGAATTGTGGGTCCCGACCCTGGACCACTAAAGCCGAAGTGGGAAGGTCCATTTCGAATAAGCGAAGTTCTAACCAATAGGGCCTACCAGATCGAGTACTTGGACGGGACACCACATCGGTACCCGTGGAATGCACAATATCTGAAAAAGTTCTACCAATAAAAAAGATTCAAAATGCCTTAAGTCGACTTTTCGGTTGACGTTCTGCAAAAAAGACCAAGTGTCTTAAGTCAGTTTTTCAACTGACGTTCTGTAAAAAAGGCTTAAAATGCCTTAAGTCGACTTTTCAGTTGACATTCTGCAAAAAAGACCAAGTGTCTTAAGTCGGTTTTTCAACTGACGTTCTGTAAAAAAGGCTCAAAATGCCTTAAGTCGACTTTTCAGTTGACGTTCTGCAAAAAAGACCAAGTGTCTTAAGTCAGTTTTTCAACTGACGTTCTGTAAAAAAGGCTCAAAATGCCTTAAGTCGACTTTTCAGTTGACGTTCTGCAAAAAAGACCAAGTGTCTTAAGTCAGTTTTTCAACTGACGTTCTGTAAAAAAGGCTCAAAATGCCTTACGTCGACTTTTCAGTTGACGTTCTGCAAAAAAGACCAAGTGTCTTAAGTCAGTTTTTCAACTGACGTTCTGTAAAAAAGACAAAATGTCTTAAGTCGGCTTTTTCAGTTGACATTTTAAGTCGGTTTCTCAACTAACTGCAAAAAGATCGAGTATTTTACGTTGGTTTACTCAAACTTACGTTCTTAAAAGGCGGCCTCAAAAGCCTCTAAGTATTTAAACTCGTCTTTTGAATCAACATTTTACTTTAAGTACTTTTCGGCGGGAAGCGATTTAAGTAAATTCAAGGTTACTGACAAATACAACAATGCGCGAGGAAACAAACAGATCGTTGGAAGGAAAAATATTCAATTCATTTCAGACAAGGCAAGTCCATACAAACTGAAAAGAAAATGCAAAAGGATGTGCCAACATAATGGTCCACACCCGAAAAGAAAAATGCAGAAAGCAACAAAATTCAAAGACTTCTAATCCTTAACACCATCATCTACTTCTCGACATCACCATCCTTCCTGGTCTCAACCTCGACCAGAAGATCTCCCGCTTCTTTGCCAATCTCATCTTCTGGAACGTCCATATCCTTCGGGATCTCTTCATCATCTTCCGGAATCACGGAGCTATCTTTAACCACCTGACTTAGCCCAGAATAGATTGCAGCGTCCATAGCCTGAGGATTGGGGATGATCCTAACTTTAGCAGTATTGACGTCGCTGATCCCCTGCACCAGCTCTGTTCCCTCGAGGTTCTCTTCAGCTGCGGTAGCAATGAACTTCTCCGCATACTCCACCACTTCCTTCTTAATTTGATTTGGGGTCAGCACTTCAAGATACTTCTCAACAGTGAAGTCGGCAAGGGTGGAGATGAACACATCGGCAAATTCTGCCCTCTTTTCTTTCTCTCCCTCCAGGACCATGTTGACATAGGCTTTTCGCAGAGCAGCTCGTCTGCTGGGGTCCAAAGGAGGATATCCACGAGCCACCACGTTGGCATCGGTGTTTGCCAATACCAACTTGCAATAAGCTCTTTCATCTTCATCAGCAGGGACATGAAGTTCTTCGATCTCGGGATCAAACCCAAACCTATCCATCTTCATGAGCATGATGGCCTTTAGGTCTCCAAGGCCGTAAAGTCCTGAGTCGAATCTGTCGATCACCCAACGGAGATTTAAGCAGGAGTTAAGCTCGATATCCTTTTCCATCTCCTCCGAACTTTTGAACTCTTGCTTCCCGAGTTCCTTGCCTTCTTCCAGTCCCTGCGTGAACTTAAGTTCTCCAAAAGCTTCCTTCTGTTGCTCCAATTTCTTCAACTCGGAAGCATGTGCTTCCGCCAAACGGATCAGTTGTGCTTCCTTCTCAGCTCGGTCTTGACGAGTCTTCTGGTGCTCCTCCCAAGTTCGCTGATGGTCTTCCTGCTCCTTCAAGTACCGATTTAAATTGTTCCTGGCTTCCATCTCAGATGCACCAATCTGTGCAGTAAGCTTGCGCACCTCGTCCTCCAGACGCCTCTTATCGGCAGCCAAATCTTCCATCTCGGTTTTTGCTGCAACAAGTTGGGCCGTCTTATCTTCAACCTCGGTCATCAAGCTGGCTTTATCCGCCTCCAAAGATGCAAGCTGACCATCACGTAACTCCAATTTATCTTTCCGCTCGTTGAGTGCAGCGGCATTCATTCTGAACTCATCCTCCATTGCGCAAAGGCCTACCAGAGCTCTCCCCAATGTAGCTTTGGCATAACTGAACCTATAAGAGCTCGACAACCCAGACACTCGTGCTTCAGTCGTCGGATCCCAAGACATCATTGGAACCCGAGCTGCTTCTAACACATGGGGGGGCTGATGAAATTTATTGTTGAATTTGGGGACGATCACCGAATGGAATTGGGTGAACCACTTTTCTATAACATCTTCTGGCAGATTCTGTTCCAAGATCCGCTCCTCATCAATTGGCAAATAAGTATCCCCTCCATCCTGGTGTACTGGAGCATTCCTTTCCAAGTCAAGTTGACCGACATCTTGTCTTGACTTCGAACGACGTTCTTGATCAACGTCAAACTCCTCGCTTGCTTTCCTCTTGTTCTTCTTCTTCTTCTTCTTTTTCTGTTGAGAAGAGGCTTCTTCCGCTGCTTTCTGAACTGCCTCGACATCATCGGAACTCGAATCAATGACATGGAGATCAGGGTGTATTTCTTCTGCAACTTTCTCAGCTTCCCGAAGTGGAGAATGGGTGGCAACCACCAACTCAGTATTTGTCTCAGGGGGGAGCTCAACAACAGGCTCATTAACAGGGGCCGATACCATGACTGTAACCGGTATACCCGACGTGACTCCAACCTCGTCACCCGCCGCGGCACGACCTGTGATAGCTTTCTTCTTCAAATTTGCCAAAAAATTCATGCGACCCATCTCGGTGTTCTTCACTGAAAATTTACGGCGATAATCCTTTGCTTCTCGAACCAATTGGAATCCGAAAAATCTTAACAACGGATAATAAACTGAAAGAGAAAAAACAAATAACCGAAGCCGTATCAATATTCAATAAATTCATTTTGTTCAAAGTCATGAATTAAGTTTATACTGTAGGAACTTACCCGGTTCAAAGTCGGGTACTGCTTTCTTGGGTCCGAGTTTCACGTCAGCAAGCTTGGAATTCTTTGTCAACAGATTCCACTTGCGTTCCGAAACACTGAGCTTCGCAATTTCCTCAAGTTTTTCTCTAAACTCCCCGCTTAATTTCGGTTCCTTTTTTCTTTTTGCTACTAATACGAAAAGGTCCGACCTGTTAGCGAAAGAAAAACAACTCGTCAGGAGATTCTGAGTAAAAGAAAGGAACTTACGGAAAGAAGAGACAACTCGGATTGGGACAGTCATCCCATCAATTGGGGCCTCAAGTCGGAAGTCGGAAGACTGCCAATCCCCACCGACCCACAACCATTCGTCTTGGAAACCATGAAGGGTTTCGGGTATCCCAGTAATCAACTGTCCTATCTTCAATTCGTACTGCGGTCTCGCCGCACAGAAGAAACAGCCTGTTGGGGGAACCCCATCACGTTCCCTACTCCTCTTAAAGAGCAGAATACTTCTCATTTCGTCAATGGTAGGGAATGGAACTTTCTTTTGTGCCAAAAGAACCATAATTCCTATAATCTTCTTCCAACTGTTGGGGGTGATTTGACTAAGACTGAGACCCCAATCACGTAAGTAGTCAGTTATGACGTTATCCAAAGGGAATCTCAAGCCCGACCTCAAACTTTCGGCAAAAATCCCTACGCAACCCGGAGGAGGACAATGAATCCTTTCTCCTGGATAAGGAGCGAAGATTCTCACCGAGGTAGGAATCCGCACCGACTCACGAAGGATAACAACATCTGCGTCGGTCATGGTGCTGGGTTCTCCCAAAAACAGAACATCTTCGTCGGGCCATTGACGGGTAGGACGATTCCAATAACCCGACCTCACAGGAACATCCCGTTCCACCTCGGCATCTCCTTCAATATTACGTTTGCGAATGTCTAGACGTTCCACAAAAACGGGGTCCCACCGGTAATAATCCCCCATCAACTCCATCAACTCCTCATCCAACCTCATATCCGACACAGTTCGGCTGCTGCTGCCCGGACCGACGTTCTCACCACTCACCGCCATAATGAAAACTCAGAAAAACGACACGAAGAAATTATAAAGTGAAAAGAAGAAATTAGGGCTTACCGAACAGTGATATAAACTTTCAAAGGGTTCGGGATTTGCTGAAATATGATGAAGAAGATGAAAGAGGTGAGGCAAAATATGCAAAAGATGGTTAGAGAGACGAGCAGTTGCTTGAATGAAGATTTAGTGAAGAGAAACCGTGAACTTATCTGTATATATATGCTCGAAATTTTCTAACCGTTGAAGATGGAGAGGCGCGTGATTAAGTGACGCGTCGCTTGAAGGAAGTGCCCCATTACTGTGACGTAACGCTCAGATATAATCTCGTACGTACGCGTGTCCCATAACCGTCAATATTAATATCCGGAAATTTAGGTACGTGCCCATTGAGAAGAGTATAGGGGACAACACGTTCGTGACCTCTCGAAAACCGCTCAATAAACTTCTCACAGTATGAAATGACTTTGGTAAAGGAGCAAAAAGATACGATTCCTGTCTAAGGGAAATAACTCGGTATAAACTTGCGTGAGACACCCTTAGATCAGCTCGGGAACAAAAAGTGATTGGATGGAAAGTGTCATCAAAAAGTACGCATGATCTGCATACTTCTTAATGCCAGGGGCCTCTATGTTGATACCAAGATAGAATATCTTGAAATTAAGATTAGATTAAAGAAATCGTGAAGTCTAACCCGCAAACTGGATCTTGGACGATGTAAAGCAGAATATATGGCACCTCGGTAATCTCATCTCGGTACTTGTAGATGGTACCGCAAATCTTCGAAAGTCGTCAACACAAGTCGTCGAAACCTTGAAAAGACCAACTCGGTTGAAGAATAATTTATCAGGAAGTCGTAGAATGCTGAAAGTTTATCAAAATACCGACATCGCAAGACGAACCGACTTTGATCCGACAGATGTGACACTCGTCACACAGATAGAGGCGCGCCCATGTTAATCATTACCTAAAAAGTTCATCTACGTCATCGCTGCCCCTAAGATGTCAAATCTTCATTAAAACGGAAATGATTTGTCTAGGGAAGTGTGCCAAGCATAACTATAAATAGCAGCTTCGAAAACAATAGGAGGATTCGGCAAATCTGATAAACACATATATATTGAACTCGGTTTTTTCTTTGTTTACCGACTTGTTGAACATTGAGAAACCAACTTCTAAATTCTGTAATCGACTTCAAGAATTTCAATCGAAATCTCATTTTCTGCAATCTTTATTGTAATTTTTACTTCAATTACGTTGATTAAATCCGTTTATCAACAGGGGGTTAATAAATTTAATCGCATTCTAAGTGAATCCCATTTCTCGGTCCTAAGGTCGTCAAATTTGATTATACGTCATCCGAGGGGAAGCCCGTACGCTCTCATAAGATTTCCTCTAACCGTCTAGTTTTAGAAATTTTTCCTGGTAATTTCCTACAATTAATTTTAGCAATGTCACCCGAGGGGGAGCCCATAACCGCAATTAATTGATTTACCGACAAATTAGAAATGGAGGCCTTAGGAATTTTACAATTAACTTTAATTTAAAATCCCTTCTCAAACTTAGTATAATTTAATGAGGATTTTTAACTATTTATACAATTCCAAATTAATCTATGTTAATGCAATAATTAATTAACATGCATATTAATTCATGCAATTCTAAATTAATCTATGTCAATGCAATAATTAATTAACATGTTCAATAATTTATGCAATTCTAAATTAATCCATGCCAGTGCAATAATTAATTACATGCATAATTTATTGACACAATTCTAAATTAATTCTATGCATTACATAATTAATTAACATGCATAATTAATCTAGCAATACTAAATTAATCCCATGCAAGAACATAATTAATTAACATGCATAAATAATAATTTAATGGCATAATAAATTTAATTAAATAAATAAATAAATCCACTATTATGGCCATTAAATATTGAGTCTCCTTAAACAAGAAAACTGTGACAGTTCTTTTCCCTGTTCAACTGGAACTCCTTTAAGCAGTAGAATCCTGGTTGATCTTGTACTGCTTGGACAGAGCGTAGGCTTGCTTTGAGCACTCTAATTTCTTCAAAGTAACAGCGCCGGAGGCACGACCCGGCCAGTTAAGACTTCCGAGCAATGTGTTAAGATGCTCGAAGAACAGCTTTCCCGGTGTGAGTCTCTTCTCCACAAGGAACAAGAAGCTCACGAGGTGACTCGAAGAAGTCAGTCTGAGGTTGAAGAACTACTGAAAAAAGACCGAGATGCTCACCTTGCCAAACTCAGCAAACTCCAAGAAGAGAAGATAAGGTTTGCCGAAGAAAAATATAATGATGGTCTCCGGGCTGGAAAGATTCTTGAGGCGGAGGCCAACAGATCTAAGGCTAATGTTGAATCGGATTCCGAAAATGAGGATCGTGAGTTTGAGATGAATACATGTATCAACCTGCGCTGGATTATCGAGCGATTTGATGACGGTCTGTATGATATTGAGGTAATTCGCCAATTTCTTCTCCATAAAATCAAGAATCACAACTTCAACCCTTCTATTGCGACTACTCATATCGAGGCTGACGAGGACGAGAAAAGCTTCTGTGAGGGTCTTCTTGCATCTATCGGAAATGCAAGTTCTGAGGCCTCTGAATCGGACCGAGAGAGGGAAGCTCGTCTGCGTCGAGCTTTTGTTAATATGGTGCTTGAAGGCGAAAAAGAAAAGAAGCCTGAGCTTGCCAATATTTATGTCAAGACTTTGGCTGAAGTGAATGTGGAAGAAGAGATTGAGAAGATGACTCCTGAACAACTGCGCAAAGTTGTAATAGCATTCTTGGAAAGGAAAGTTGCTGAGTTGTCTCAGAAAGTTGATGAGCCAGTTTCTCCCGAGATGGTTGGAGTTGGCGAAGCTGATTCTGTCTTGGATAAACATATCCCGGTGACTCTCACCGAGGTTGAAAAAGCTGCTAAGGCTGAGGAAGATCGGGTCTTCGATATCATTAGCCGCATTATGTATGATCAGATTACAAAGAATGATGCCGAAGAAACAGCCAAAGAGAAAGATGAAGCTGCTGAAGCTGAAAAGCCTGTTGATCCTGAATAATTTGACTTTTAATCGATTTGGCTGTTTATTTTTGAAGTATTCCCAACATGTTGGGATATTTAGCATGTTTGGTTTTCATGATTGTAATTTGAATGATATTTTATGAATGAATAATTTTTAAGTTTGTTTGTTTCCATTCATAAATATTTAGGACAAGTCGGTATTTATTTAATTTCCGACTATTATATTTAGCATGTCTTTTTACTTTTGCTAAATATTTCAAGTTTGAAGAAGTCGACCAAACTTAATTTTTATAAGTGGACACCACCATTTGAGATGGAAATATGGATTTTATCTTATTTCAAATCAATCTTCAGGATTCGAATTTAAAGACAATCCAAATGCGATTTCAATTTGTCCATAACCTTCGCAAGTCACTGAACTTTGCTATTTGAAGGTTAATAGTTTGGTTGAGAAAGATATATCTTACCAAGTTATAGAGCTCGGTTTAAATTCGAGATATCTTTCAAAAATTTTAAGTATTAGTCTTGTCCAAGTTAAAAGCTTGGCTATATAAAGACTAATTGTATACCGAGTTAGAATATCTCGGTTCTTTTTAAGAGACTCTTTAGCGCACAATTTTATTATATTCATCAAAATGTGTACAGAGTCATATTTACATTATGAACATTCATTGGAAATACTTCTTCAAATAAACAGCATTCCACGGATATGGAAGAGTAAGTCCATCCGGCTTCTCAAGTCGGTAGGTACCTTTTGGGAGTATTTGACTGATTTTGAATGGTCCTTCCCATTTTGGTTGTAAAGGCCCCGGATCTGGTCCAGTAATTCTTTTAAGTACTAGGTCACCAACTTGGAACGATCGCGGCTTCATCTTTGAGTTGATGTATCTCTCACTTCTCTGCTTATATGCAGCATTCTTAAGTTCTGCCATGAGACGAGTTTCATCTAAAAGATCCAAGTTGGTTTTCAAGTTCTCTGAGTTGGTCTCGTCTTGAAACTTTGTTACTCGGTAAGTTGGGGATCCGAGTTCAACAGGGATGATTGCTTCTGATCCATAAGTTAAAGAAAATGGCGTTTCTCCTGTTGCATTACTGATTGTCGTTCTATAGGCCCACAATACACTTGGTAATTCTTCAGGCCAAGCACCTTTTGCTGCCTCAAGTCAGATTTTCAAACCATTTTTTATAATCTTGTTCACTGCTTCAACTTGTCCATTGGATTGAGGATGGTATGGTGAAGAGAAGAAGTGCTTTATTTGATATTCTTCACTGAAAGCCTCAAGTCGTTTTCCTTCGAATTGTCGCCCATTGTCGGTCATAATTGAACTTGGTATTCCGAACCGACATATGATCGATTTCCAAATAAAATCAACAACTTTCTGTTCGGTTATAGTTGCTAATGGTTCAGCTTCAGCCCACTTGGTAAAATAATCAACTGCTACAATAGCGAATCGAACATTTCCTTTGGCAGTTGGAAGTGGACCGATTATATCAATTCCCCATCTAGCAAATGGCCAAGGGCTATAAATCGATTTGAGAGATTCTGGAGACTGATTAATATTCGGGGCAAATATTTGGCATTTCGTGCACTTGCGAACCCAATTAATTGCATCTATCTTCAAAGTTGGCCAATAATATCCTTGTCGAAGTATTTTGTATGCCAATGCTCGTGCACCATTATGATTCCCACAAATACCTTCATGAACTTCTTCAAGAACGTATTGCGACTCTTGTTCAGTTAAACACTTTAGTAGAGGAGAAGAATATCCCCGTTTATAAAGAATTCCATTGTCCAATGTAAACCGAGCTGCTCGAATTCGAAGAGCTCGAGCTTCTTTTGGATTTTGAGGTAAGGCTCCTGTTTCCAAGTACGTTATTATCGGTGTCATCCAAGTCGGTGACTTCGGTAACTCGGTATTTATGACTTCAGCTGGAGAAATAGAAGGCATTTCTTGATGACCGACTTGAATATACTCAACATCTTCCATTCCAGTACTTGAGGCAAGTTTAGAGAGAGCGTCAGCTGGAATGTTTTGTGAACGAGGAATGTGTTCCAACTGAATATCAAATCGAGACATCTTCTGCTTAACGAGCATTAAATACGGTAGCAACCGAGATTCCTTAACTTCAAAATCTCCATAGACTTGGTTTACCAGCAATTGTGAATCAGAGAATACCTTTAATTTCTTTACGTTCATAGATTCTGCAAGATTTAATCCAGACAGAAAGGCTTCATATTCAGCTTCATTATTTGTTGCCGGAAATAGAAATTTGACAGAATGGCAAAACATCTTGTTCTGAGGATCTATCAGAATGACTCCTCCACCAGCTCGATGTTGAGTCAATGAACCATCAACATAGAGTCCATGATTGATCACCATTAATTGTCTCGATTGCAGGAGTAAATTCGGCAATAAAGTCAGATAAAACTTGAGCTTTAATCGCAGTTCTCGGTTTATAATAAATATCATACTGACCGAGTTCAATGGCCCACTTGATCAGTCTTCCCGATGTGTCAGGTCGGTGTAAAACTGACTTCAAAGGGTAGGAAGTAAGTATCGTTATCGAATGCTCTTGAAAATAAGGACGTAATTTTCGGGCTGCGATAACTAGTGCATATGCCAATTTCTCCATCGGTGAATATCGCAACTCAGCCTCGTGTAAAGCCTTACTGATGTAGTAGATTGGATGTTGTTGACGTCCTTCTTCTCGAATAAGAACAACACTGATAGCGGAATCACTTACTCCCAAGTACAAGAATAGCATTTCTTCAGGTATCGGTTTTTGCAAAGTCGGGATTTGAAGAAGTGTCTCTTTTACCTTTTCCAGAGCTTGTTGACATTCTTTGGTCCACTCAAACTGTTTTCCCTTCTTTATAGATTCGAAAAAAGGTCTGCATCGGTCTGTTGACTTCGATATAAACCGATTCAAAGCAGCAAGTCGGCCAGTAAGAGCTTGGACACCTTTAACCGACGTGGGAGGCGTTAGATCCATAATGGCTTTTATCTTCAAGGGATTTGCTTCGATGCCTCGTTGAGTCACAATGTACCCCAAAAATTTACCAGAACCAGCTCCAAAAGTGCATTTCTTCAGATTCAACACCATAGAGTATTCTCTTAAGATGTTGAACATCTCTCGCAAGTGATTAATGTGATCAACCGCATGAACCGACTTGACTAACATGTCGTCGACGTAAACTTCCATTGTCTGACCGATAAGCTTGGCAAACATCTTGTTAACCAATCTTTGATATGTGGCCCCAGCATTTTTCAAACCGAACGGCATCATGGTATAACAATATAATCCTCGGGCTGAATAAAAAGATGTATGCTCTGCTTCTTCAGGATCCATGAGAATTTGATTATATCCCGAATAGGCATCCATGAAACTCATTAATTCATGTCCAGCGGTAGCATCTACCATGTAATCGATATGTGGTAACGGATAACTGTCTTTGGGACAAGCTTTATTTAAGTCGGTAAAATCAATGCAGAGTCGCCATGCACCGGAACTCTTCTTCACCAAAACAGGATTTGATACCCAAGTCGGATATTTTGTTTCCTGAATGAACTTATTATCGATTAACTTTCGAACTTCTTCTTCAAGAGCCTTTTGTCGATCAGGATCGAGTTTGCGCCGCTTTTGGACCACTGGTTTAATCGTTGGATCCAGATTTAGCCGATGAGAAGCAACCTTTGGATCAATTCCTTTCATATCTTCATGTTTCCAGGCAAATACATCGGAATTAGTCTTGAGGAACTGAATGAGCTGAGTGCGTATTGGTTCTTTAAGACTGGCCCCAATTTGCAATGGTTTTTTACAAATCGGATCATCGGCATAAATTGTTTCAATATCTTCAGATGGTTCCACTCGATCTAGTTTATTCTTTTCCTTGAATTGAGTTCGAGGATCAAGTTCATCTTCTTCTTTGATCAGTTCTTTTCCTGGACGTTTCCCACGATCATAGGTTAGGTCATTATTAAATTTCGCTTTCCATCTCGGTAGAGCGTGTCCCCGAGTTGACAAGAGTCGAGTCTTCTTGTTTTTTCTTGATACTCTCTATCATATGCATTGGTTCGCATGATTCATGCCAAGGCTTAACCCATACCATTCCGCGAGCTTCATATTGGTCCCCATAATGAGTTCCTTCTCCATGGTTGGTCGGGAATTTCAAGGCATAATGAAAGATCGAGACAGCTGCACGAAGTTTATATAGAGTTGTCCTTCCAATGATTGCATTATATTGATTTTTAAGATCCATCACCTTAAATGTTTCCATAATGACTTTTGAAGCTTGCCCGGGGATTCCAAACCGAATTGGCATGCTAATTTCACCAAGGGTCGATGTAATTGTGCCATTAAAGCCTTACACCTGATCTTTGCAGGGTTTCAACTCGGCTGGATCAATTCCCATTTGCTCAAATGTTCGTAACATTAGGATACTTGAATACGCCCCTGTATCAACTAGTATACGATGTACCGGTATACCACAAATGGGTACCGTTATAACTAGGGGGTCAGCGTGCGGGTGAGAGAAGTAACTGGCATCGTCCACATTGAATGTTATGGGACAATTATTTCGAGCGTTAATCTTATCTCGGAGGTCGGTTGTCAAAACAGTGTTTCCCGCATTATAAGCCTTTCGGGCGTATGCCTTCACCTGTCGCCGTGATTCAAACGACGTATTGCTACTGTTATTGACCCGAGTTACATGATGGGAATTGTCGGGATTATAATATCCTCCTCGGTACATCATTCCAGTATTTTTCAATGAATCATTTTCTTCTGAGGTCATCATGAACACTTCTTTATCACTTGGTCTCACCCGTTTCAGATTAATTGGACGTTCCTCGTCTTTATCATCATCTGGTAAATCTAACAATCTTCCCTTTCGTTTATAATCTATATTTTTGGCAAACTTTTGAACTTGAGGATGCCCAATGAGTCGTAGTAAGGCAGAGAGTAAACCGAGGCACTCGTCAGTATTATGGCCCGCCGACTTGTGATATGAACAATATCTTGTCTTATCAAGTCTTTCGTCAGGAGTTCGCACAGGTCGAGGGTCAGGAAGAATTCCTTTCCCTTTCAATTCCTCAAATATAGTTGCTGCTCCTGCCGAGAAAACTGCTTGATAACTAGATTTAATTTCATTAAGGTATTTGGTTCTAGCTTCTTGCACCTCGGGTATCTTAGGATTCCCAAATCGAGACTTATTTGGTTTGAAGAATTTATTTTTCTTCTTCTTTGACTCTTGTCCGACATCCGACTTGGGTGAAGAGAAGTCGATATTTGGAACCGACATTGATTCTTCAGCTATAATATGTTGTTGAGCTTGAGCCAAGAAATCTTGAAACGAAGTCGGTTTATTCTGACAGATACTCCAACGGAACAATGAATTTGGCTTCAACCCTGCTATGGCTGTGACTAACAACGTTTCGGGATGACATTGTTCCATATTTTGTATACGTTCATTAAACCGAGTAATATAGTCCTTTACACTCTCATTGTCTTTTTGCACAATATTTGCAATTGATTCTTTGGGAATTAGAGAAACTCGGGCCCCGATAAAATGAGATCGAAAAGCCGTTCTCAATTGTTGCCATGTGGAAATTGAACACCGAGGTAAGGAATGGTACCACTTTTGAGCTCGAGGTCCCAAAGTTAACGAAAACATCCGACATCTGAGTGCCTCAGTTGCTCCATGAAGATCCATCCATGAAGTATATTGACCAAGATGAGCATCAGGGTCCGAAGTTCCATCATATAAACCGATCTGTGGAACCTTTACCTTGGTTGGAAGAGGCTCCCTGGTCAAATGAGGGGCTAAAGGAGTTTCTACTTCTTGATACGTCCCTTCCATCGTTGGAATTTGTCGTCGTGATTCCTCCTGATCATCTTGTCGAGTTTCTAGCTCAGCAATTCTTTTTCTTAACATTTCCAGCTCCTCTGATTCACGTCTTGAACGATTTCTTTCAATTAAACGACGTAACTCGTTTTGCTCACGACGAATATGATTTTGTTCAAGAGTTCGTCGCAAATCAGACGGTTGATTATGTTGTAATGTCTCTGGTAACGAAGGAGCTGGTTGTCGTGGTCGACGTCCAGAATGACTTTCTGCAGTTGCCTCCGATCGAACTGCTTCTGGAATATGAGTTTGTACAGGAACTACTCCACGGTTTTGAGACGCAACATCATGTTGTGATTCATGTGTGCGTGGATGAGAAGTTGCGTGTGATGTAGCAGGAATATCATTTCTTCGTGGAACTGGTGTTGAGTGAGTTTGAGGATTAACCGCTGCGGTTGGTTCTATTCTTGTTCGTGCCATAAAATCAGTTAAATTTTTCAAGAACTCTGGATCTTGAAACAAAATTGAATAATCAATTGATGTAGATGGCACGGCAGAATTTCCAATTGTATGAGTGGGGTGACGATTAATTCCGATATCTGGATTTCGTTCGTTTCGCCCAGAGTTTGACATCCTTGTTATATGTTAAATTCTCAGACAATCAATTGATCGAAGGTTCAAGCGGCCCTCCTTCTAGCGCCAAACTGTTGTTGTCTAGAATTAACAACTTGGAATTAAATACAGTTGATGTAAAGAAAACCAAGATTATCGTTCAATTTGATTTTGTTATAGTCACAACAGTACAGAAGTCGGTTTTATTGTTCGAAAACCGAGATCATTACAGGTCATGTACCATGTGTTCGAAAAAAGATCCTCGTACTATCATAAATTCTGCTATTTATAGTACGGTAATTTTTGTCTTCTTGCTCGAAACGGATAAAGACGCATTTAATGTTGAGCTGCTTCACTTTAAGCGGTGGGAAACATCAATTATTACTTTTTCGTTTTGCTGGTCCAATCAGATGCTTCCAATGATTACTTTCTGCTTGGATTTGGACTTTATGGTAGTCGGTTTACTTGCATTTGCTTCAGATGTCGGTTCTTTTGAAGATCTTCGGAAGTCGGTAATTAATCCTAATAAATACTGACTTGCTATAAGTTCATCTTCTTGAGAGATTATTTCTTAAATAAAGTGATTAATCTCCGTCTTCAATTTTTGTAATCAAGTCGGATATCAACACCTGTGTAACTCCCCGCCTTAACTTAATTATCAGAGTACGTTTTAGAGACATCTTTTAAAAATAGTTTAAGAAAATGACTCGGAGCGTTACTAAAAGATTTATTTTATCTTTAAAAATCCGTTACGATCGTTTAAAATTTACAAGCAAAACGGATTAACATAATATACAATCCGACTATGAAATCGGATCAAAAGTCAAAGTTTGTCAAACAGTGAAATTCAGCGGAACATAGCGTGGCAAAACAAGACAACAAAATATTTAACTTCGATCCACCCGTCAACTTCACAGCTCCGGACCGACTTCATGACCTGAAAAATTTGACAAAAATGGGGTGTGAGTACCACTGTACTCCGTAGGAACTCATACTAAAGTAAACAGCAATAATAATAGTACATCATGATCAAAAGCATATAACATAACCGTGAATTTCCTGGTCAACAGTATAAACCGGACCGGGATCCGTGAATCTACCGGCTGCCATAATGATAATGATGATAACAATGATTGCCGGAATCCATGTGCACACACTAGTGGTAGATGACGCCACTAGAACTTAGAACGGAATTATGGCAACCTGAACCGGCCAATATCCATTCCAAGCGGAAAACATAATTTGACATACCTTGAACATGATATCGTAATTATAATCAATGTAATACCCAGTCTGAGTCCCCGCCTGTACTAAAGATATGAAACTGGAAGTGCTGATAGTCGTGAACTGATCAAACTGTAACATAATATAAACAATTACTAAGTATTATGCTCAAATCAATAAGTTTAACTGTTAAGATGCTCGACTCGACTTAATATGATGTCCGGATATAAAGGAACGCTCTAAAGGTTCACAGAAATAATTCTAAGTCCGAAAATTTTACTGATATGCTTAACTGATCTGATTTGGCTCGGAAAATAATTTAAATTTCAAAATAAGATTCGGATTGAAAATTACGAACCAAAACAGATTCGAACTGTCGGCTAAACCGGCCAGTTCACTAACTGGATGAATCGGGTCGGCTGGAACGGACCGATTGGACCACCGGTTCACACTAAACAAGGTGGTCACGGGCTGGCCGGGCTCGGTCCCGTGCCGGGCCTGTTGGGGCCATGGCACGGCACTGGACACGGGCTAGGTGCGACTGGCCTTGGCACTAGGTGCTGCTGGGCGCGGGCAGTGCGGCTGGCACTGGCCCTGGCACTGGCCGAGCGCGAGGGACGCGGGATAGACGCGTACCCGGGCTGACTGGGCACTGGGCGTGTGGCTGGCACGACCCAGGTGCGGCTGGCGCGAGGACTGACGCGACCAGACATTACTCGCGCGTCTCGGGTGCGGCTAAGGTTGTCAGGGCGCTGTCGGGCGACCCTGGGCACACAGGCGTGCTGTTGGGCACGTCCCGGGCCAACTGATTGCTCGGGCGTGC
>BKCP01004894.1:33552-49096 GCA_008636005.1 Striga asiatica
AAAAAATGGAAGACAAAAGCTCGATTTCCGGTTATATGACCTCAGACACGAACTTGGCCTAAATATGCTTTTTAATAAAAATTCGAATTTAAACTTTGAAACTATATTAATAATCATAGTCGGATTTTCTTACATGATAAATCTTAAATTATCAGTTACTAACTGAAAAGTTTGATTAGAATTCGTTTACCTTCACCGAGCTCGAAAACGACACAAGAATTTCTCTCTCGGGCCTTGATTTAACGACTATCATCTGCCACTTAGGGATTATATAATCTCTTTACACTCACAGGCTCTCTCGCATTTAATCTTATGTAAATGATTTCAATTAATCCAAGCTATGGCTCGGAAATATATATATACAAACGTGAGGTGGCTTTTTCTTTAATTCCATTAAGGACATTTGTCCTTTAGTTTGTCTTAAATGCCAAGTTAAGAAGTTGAATTGGTCCTTAGGCGTCCCTTGCAAGCTTATCCAGCCATATTTATAATTTGACCACCAACCTACTCAAATATTCAAATTAATAAATCTATGGAATTTGGACTCGGCACAAAAGTTGATCACGACATTTAGCATTTACACAAGTGGTTTAGCTATTCTCTTAAGCTTGTGCCAAAAGAAACATTATTCCAAGGACTAAAATAATCTTAATAATAAGCTAAACTAATGGATTGATTTAGACTTATCAAAGAAAATTAGGCTTGGCAATAGCATAATAAACACGGCAATTTGGACTTCATGAGAAAATGACTTGATATTATGACACTTAAATTCTTATTTTAATAACACTTGTCATTACAAGAATAATTAATTGCAACATGAGAAACTTAGTCATCATGCTAAATGTCCAATTCTTAAATATTTAAACATAATAAATGTTGACCACAAGATAAACTTAATCAAATGTTTTGTACTTATCTATGAAGATAAGGTTTGAAAATGGACTCAATACTCGTGACTAGTTGAGCATATAATTAATGCCGAAAAGAAAACTCCTTAGATTGAAAATATTTGATGCTTAAGCTTAACATAATGAATAATAACACTAACACAACTTAATATAGTTAAAGATGAGATTTCTTTAAAACTGTACTTTAATGAATTAATGAATAAATTTCTATATAAAACTCTTAGGATATATATATAAGGCTAAATATTGATCGAGTTAAAATAATTCAATTCCATTCGAGACTCGCCTTCGACGATTTCTCGAAATATTCTCGACTTAAATTAACTCATCAACTTAAAATAATTAATTCCCAACCTATGAAGTCCATTTTTAAAATTAACGGACAAGAATTAATTAGTAAACTGGCTCGATTACTGAATAATATTGAACCGAGAATACTTTCGACTTAAAGTCGAATATTTAACTGAATATCTTAATAACTGGCTCGAAACTAAGAACGAGCATTAATAAAAGTAATTAGTTCATACTTAGAATAATTACTTTTATTAATTACTGAATGGGATATTACAGTAGTTAACAACTCCAAACCACCATAATTAATTTACTCTTATTAATATAAAATAATAATTCTTGAAAACAATTTTTCAAGACTTTATTGTTTTAATCTTTTGTCCCATCTCCTCATTTAATAATCATATTATTATTTGGATTTGAATTTTACAATCCAATTTTAAATTCCAACTATTTATTTAGTAATTCCATTAATTACTAAATTAATATCCAAAAATACAATTAATCAATCTAATTGATTAATTTAATATATTCCTTTAATTGACATCTAATCAAATTAGTTTTGTCAATTAATTCTAACTCTTTAGAATTACTATTTGAATTTTACCTTCATTCAAAACTTGGTGTGACCTTTTGGGTTCACAATTAATACTAGTAGTGGGCTTACAACTCTTTGTAATTTGAATTAATCTAATTAATTCTTATTCATGAAATTAACTCCTTAATTTCAAGAACCCACATATCATGGGAACATCTAGCAAGTAGCATGAATCTAGTATTAAGTGAATAGCGAGTAAACCTATTTCGATTACAAGTCCATACATGTAAAATCCTTTCGACATCCAATTTCCCGATTAAATCTTGGGTATGATATTGTCGAAACCCAAATTAATTTAATAACTATGATTCCATTTCAAGTTTAGTAATTCGTTTATGAATCTCTATTCATCCTGCCTTGGCCAAGGACTTTGAATTACTAACTATGAAACACATAGGAAATTCACTTATCTTTATAAGTGTCGAATTCTTTGTTGGCCACTGACAAACTTCCATACATATTAATATAATACCCAAAATATCCCTTTATATAATTGTGCTAGCAATCAAAAGGATAAATGAAAGTAAAATATAATATGCACAAAGTTACCATCGTGCCTCAAGTCTAAGGATTAATCATGTACTATTGTAACATGAAAATTCTTATTCGACAGATAAATTATCATTAAGAATTTTCATACGGTCATATTCAGTGAACTTGTTCTCTAACAAGCACCCACATATATGTATTTGCGTCCCACGCTAATGTTGATGGAATGCAACATTCTTGTCCAACAAGTATACATCATATGTGCAAGTCTTTTCCGGATTTATTCGATATCCCATCTCGAAACATCCAACGACTTGGAACTGTATTTAAGATCACAGCTTTCAAGGTATGTTCCATGATCACCATCTCTATGCGCAACCATACCTTATAGCTATATGTGATCTACGGATTTTATCTTAAGTGCAAATATAGGATAAATTCTTACTCTTAAAATAAATTAATGCCTTTTAATTAATATAATTCCAATAGATTGTATTTACAAGTAGAATACGTCCAATCTGATTGGAACGCCGGGTATCCTACTCTAACAATCTCCAACTTGCCCTAGTTCCAATCACTCATGTATCTTAGACCCATCTTCTCAAGATGTCCTTCGGACACTTTCTGTGATAAAGGCTTAGTTAAGGGGTCTGCTATATTTTCTGCTGAGTCGTCTCGCTCCATTAAGACGTCGCCTCTACCAATGATTTCTCTAATCAAATGGTATCGTCTCATAATGTGTTTGGATCTTTGATGAGATCTTGGCTCCTTTGCTTGTACAATAGCCCCATTGTTATCACAATAAATCATTATTGGATCAACAATAGATGGTACTACACCCAACCCTTGAATGAAGTTCCTTATCCAAACAGCTTGTTTTGCAGCATCAGATGCAGCAATATATTCAGCCTCTGTCGTAGAGTCAGCAATCGTTTCTTGTTTGGAACTTTTCCAACTCACTGCTGCTCCATTCAGAGTGAATAAGTATCCAGACATGGATTTATAGTCGTCTTTATCAGACTGAAAACCAGAATCAGTAAAGCCTTCTAGTTTTAATTCTCCATTGCCGTATACCATAAAGATATCCTTAGTCCTTCGTAAGTACTTAACAATCATCTTAACGGCTTTCCAGTGTTCTTCACCTGGATTAGACTGATATCTGCTCGTTACACTAAGTGCATGAGCCACATCAGGTCTTGTACATAACATTGCATACATAATGCTACCAATAGCTGATGCATAAGGTATATGACTCATCCGTTCTCTTTCTTCAGGTGTCTTTGGAGACATCATTTTAGAAAGTGAAACCCCATGACTCATTGGAATATATCCACGTTTGGATTCTTCCACGCTAAACCGTTTTAGCACCTTATTAATGTACATAGACTGGGATAGTCCGATCATCCTTTTAAATATATCTCTATAGATTTTTATCCCTAGGATAAAAGATGCTTCTCCCAAGTCTTTCATGAAAACTGTTTTGACAACCATGTCCTTGTTGACTGCAACATACCTACATCATTCCCAATGAGTAGGATGTCATCAACATAGAGAACAACAAATGCAACTGCATTCCCACTCACCTTCTTATAAACACATGGTTCATCTGGGTTCTTATGAAAATCAAACGTTTTGATCGTTTCATCAAACCGGATGTTCCAACTCCTCGAAGCTTGTTTAAGTCCATAAATAGACCTTTGAAGTTTACAAACCATTTGCTCACTCCCACTGGATATGAAACCCTGTGGTTGTTTCATATAAATGTCTTCCTTAATGTTTCCATTAAGAAAAGCAGTTTTCACATCCATTTGCCATATCTCGTAATCATAATACGCAGCTATGGCTAGCAATATCCGAATAGATTTAAGCATTGCTACTGGTGAAAAAGTTTCCTCATAATCAACTCCTTGTTTTTGAGTATAACCTTTAGCAACCAGTCTTGCTTTAAAAGTATTTACTTCTCCATCTACACCACGTTTTCGCTTGTAAACCCATTTACAACCTATAGGTACAATACCCTGTGGTGGATCAACCAAGGTCCATAC
Source organism: Striga asiatica (assembly GCA_008636005.1). NCBI lineage: Eukaryota > Viridiplantae > Streptophyta > Magnoliopsida > Lamiales > Orobanchaceae > Striga > Striga asiatica. The sequence continues at coordinate 37,887 of BKCP01004894.1, forward strand.
CTTGTTGGAATACATGGAGTCTATTTCGGATTGCATAGCTTCTTGCCATTTATCTGAGTCAATGTCCGACATTGCCTCATCATAGCTTATTGGATCATTATCCAAAAGGAGTCCCTCTTCATTGTTCTCTAACAATAGGTACAGCCTCTCAGGCGCACTAGAAACCCTTTCGGATCTCCGAAGAGGTTGTGTTTCAGATGGTCCAGTCTCTACTGGTATGTTATTTGTGGTACTTTGTGGAATTTCTTGTGGTTCTTCATTAAGTTCTATGACTCCACTATTCTTTGAGAGAAATTCTTCCTCCAAGAATACAACATTCCTCGAAATAAACACCTTTTGTTCAGAGGGGTCATAGAAATAGTATCCAATAGACTCTTTTGGATACCCACAAATTTACATAAGATGGATTTCATATCCAACTTATCTCCCACTTGCTGCTTCACGTAAGCAGCACAAACCCATACTTTCATATATTTGTATGAAGGTGCTTTTCCACACCACATCTCATAAGGTGTGCTGGGTACAGCTTTACTCGGCACTCTATTCAAAATATGTGCTGCTGTTTCTAAGGCATAGCCCTAGAATGAAAGAGGTAAACTAGTGGAACTCATCATCGATCGAACCATGTCCATCAATGTTTGATTCCTCCTTTCTGAAACCCCATTGAGTTGTGGAGTTCCAGGAGGTGTCCACTGTGAAATAATCCCATTATCTCGTAAATAATCAAGAAACTCATTGGTCAAATATTCACCTCCTCGATCCGATCGAAGAACTTTAATACTACGACCAATTTGTTTCTCCACTTCACTTCTGAATTCTTTGAACTATTCAAATACTTCAGATTTGTACCTTAATAGGTATACATAACCATACTGTGAATAATCATCAGTAAAAGTTATAAAGTAGTGGTAGTTCCCCTTGGCACTAACATTTAGTGGTCCACAAACATCTGTATGGATCAAATCCAACAGACCTTTAGCTCGCTCCACTTGTCCAACAAATGGTGATTTTGTCATTTTACCTTTAAGACATGATTCACATGTCGGCAACCTTTCCTCTCCCCTAAGGTCGAGTTTTGGTCCTATTTTGTGAATCCTCTTTTCAGATATATGACCTAATCTAGCATGCCAAATTGTGAATGAACTATGATTATCTAATTTTCTTTTATTTTGTTGAATGGTTAAGATGGGACTTTGTGGTGTAATGGTATATAAACCATTTGTCAAATTTCCGGAATATATAAAAGTTGTATCTTTGAAAATCGAACATCTTCCATTCTCAATTACGAACTTAAAACCTTCTTTATCCATTAATGGAATAGAAATTATGTTTCTTATAACATCCGGAACATACAAACAATTTGTAAGACAAATTTTTACACCATTATTTAAAGCTAGATAAACAGTCCCAATTGCTTTGGCAGCAACTCTTGCCCCATTGCCCATCCTTAGGATTGTTTCATCATCTTCTAGCTTGTTACTTCTTGCCATCATCTGCAAATCATTGCAAATATGTGAGCCACAGCCGGTATCCTATACCCAAGAAGTATCGTTAACTGATAAGTTAACTTCAACAAAATAAATACCTGAACTTTTCAGGCTTGCAAGATACTCCTTGCAATTCCTCTTCCAATGCCCAGTTTTACCACAATGATAACATTCATGACTAGACTGAGAATTAACCTTCTCTTTGTTCTTTCCTTTGTTGTTCTTTGCCTTCTTATTGGGTTTGTTGGGAACTTTTCCCTTCCCCTTCCTTTTAGATTTAGAAGAGGATCCAACAAGAAGCACCGACTTATCCTTTTTGATCGTGGATTCAGCCGTCTTTAACATGTTCACCAATTCAGGAAGAGAAGTTTCCAATTAACAACAAAAGTATCAAGTGATGGAGGCAGAGATTGCAGCAAAAGATCCACATAGAGTTCGTTATCCATAACAACTCCAAGAGATGTTAGCCTTTCAATAAGAGCTATCATCTTCAGCCCATGGTCTTGGACTGAAGAGCCCTCAGTCATACGACTTCTGAAAATCTCTTTAGATATCTGATATCTTATTTGCCTTGTCCCTTCACCATACAACTCTTGTAGGTGATTTAGGATATCATTTGCATTATCAAATAATTCATTTTGTCTCTGCAGCTCATTTGACATTGATGCTAATATGTAGCACCGAGCCTGGAGATTGTCATCAATATGACGTAAGTATTCTCCATACTCATCAGAAGTCTTATCCTCGGGTGGAGGAAGAGGGGCTTTGTCAAGAACATAGTCCCTTTTTCAGACTGTAGAACAATTCTTAGGTTTCTCAGCCAATCAACGAAATTTGGTCCAGTTAATTTGTTTTGCTCAAGAATACTTGCGATTGGATTTTTAGCCATTTTAGTAGAGTGATCTACAAAAATAACAAACGAAGCAGAAAATAATTAGACTATGGAATTCATATTCATTTAATATTAGGTCTTTAATATTAAATGTCTCCCACTATTTTAATTATACCCTATATTAATTATGAAAATCTCATTTTCGTAGTGGGCTTGAAGTCCAATAAAAATATTCCATATCCCAATTTTATGAGTACACATGAAACATTTTTATCAGTAGTCAACTTTTGACAATTGTATCTCTATACAACCTTCAAGATATTTTGCCTCACTTTTCCTTATATACCTCAATTTTATGACCGTATATATTACTAGGTGTCAAATTAAACCCATCAAACATTCATGATAACGGCCCATCAGAGTGTTCCACGACTCATGGTCAACACAAAGAGGAATCCGTCTCACAAGTATCTTTATACTTAGTAGGGATCACAGCTTTCGACATAGAATCACCCCACGACTCATGGTCTGTAATAAAATATCGTAGCATCTCATGTCGTCTACTTTTGATGGAAGGCCTGGATTAATAAGTTCCAACTTATTTTTATCCATTATTGATTTGATATAGAATTAATCAAATTAATTCTTTTTGAGTTCCTTAGATCTCATCGATTACCATCTTTACGTGTGTTTATTTATCGCATTATTAATCGCATGAATCACAAGCATAAATAAACCTAACATACATCTAATGCATGCATACGGTGGGATGATCATGACCTTGCCTATGCAACCCATTCGAGCCAAAATGGGTTTATGCCTATACGTGATAAAATAAATCAATAGAACTACTTCTATTACATCTCATTTTATCTACCCGTACAAGCACAGGCCTTCAAAATTTACAACTTGTAAAATTACCCACACAAGCGTGGGCCTTTCACATCGAACGGTCTTCAACCTGATCTAATCTTTTAACGATGCAATAATTTAAAATTTTACAAATCATAACATAAGAGACTCGCAGGTCTCGATAAATTACAATCATTCAATCATATAAAATGCAAACATTCAATTATATTGAATAAAAGGCTCATGATCATCCCTTAATATGCTAAAACATTCATCACATGAATTAAAGCATAAAAAATAATTTTATTTTACTCACAAGACTGGGTCACACGACTGGTCACACGACTCGTGTCAAAAATGTCACACGACTCGTGTGAAAAACCCGAAAGCAATATCAAACCTTTTGATAAGTCACACGACTCGTGTGACTACTCACACGACTCGTGTGACTACTCACACGACTCGTGTGGACCTGCTTTCCATCGAAATTGATCATTTTGATGAGCCACACGACTCGTGTGGCAAAATCGAATATTATTTTAATAATTAAATATGTTTATCTCATAAACATTTAATTATTTTGCTTATCTCATAAACAAAAACAAATCAAAATTTGTTTTTAAAGATGAAAACCGTGGCTCTAATACCACTGTTGGGTTCGCCTGTACCGTACGGGTTATACGCAGCGGAAAATTATGTTTAAAAAAAACAAGTATTTATTGTATAAGCACTCAACCCATACGTACATATAGCGAATGCACGAATCGTCATCATTTAAAAACATGTAATAATACAAATTTTGATTTGTTGACGATGAATGAGGAAATCAATTCCCGGTTTGGTAACGCCCACTTCTTGATGTTACTCGCTTTAGGAATCCAAATGTTTTCCCTCTAATCGTGTCCACCTTTTGAAATTCGGTTCCGTAATAGTTTCTTCGCTAGTAGAAACTACTTGGTTTTTATTCAATAAGTATAGAATATATTTTGAGGAGATTTTTACAAGAACTCTTTCTTGTTTTATATTTTGAAGAACACTTCTTCTTTTCTCTCTTTTTCAACTCTTGAAAAACTTAGCAAAACTTGGATTAAAATGAACATCATGTATGTCCATATTTATACTAAACATTTTAGTATAAAATAATAATATTTGGTGGAATATTTTCATAAAATATAAAAAGTCTTCAAGCATATTTTCATAAAATATTCATTCTTGAATAGGACTATTCCCACTAAATATTGTATTAATAAAAATAAGATTAATTATGTAGAGTAGTTAACAACTCCAAACCACCATAATTAATTTATTCTTATTAATATAAAATAATAATTCTTGAAAAAAATTTTTCAAGACTTTATTGTTTTAATCTTTTGTCCCATCTCCTCATTTAATAATCATATTATTATTTGGATTTGAAATTTAAAATCCAATTTTAAATTCCAACTATTTATTTAGTAATTCCATTAATTACTAAATTAATATCCAAAAATACAATTAATCAATCTAATTGATTAATTTAATATATTCCTTTAATTGACATCTAATCAAATTAGTTTTGTCAATTAGTTCTAACTCTTTAGAATTACTATTTGAATTTTACCTTCATTCAAAACTTGGTGTGACCTTTTAGGTTCACAATTAATACTAGTAGTGGGCTTACAACTCTTTGTAATTTGAATTAATCTAATTAATTCTTATTCATGAAATTAACTCCTTAATTTCAAGAACCCACATATCATGGGAACATCTAGCAAGTAGCATGAATCTAGTATTAAGTGAATAGCGAGTAAACCTATTTCGATTACAAGTCCATACATGTAAAATCCTTTCGACATCTAATTTTCCGATTAAATCTTGGGTATGATTTTGTCGAAACCCAAATTAATTTAATAACTATGATTCCATTTCAAGTTTAGTAATTCGTTTATGAATCTCTATTCATCCCGCCTTGGCCAAGGACTTTGAATTACTAACTATGAAACACATAGGAAATTCACTTATCTTTATAAGTGTCGAATTCTTTGTTGGCCACTGACAAACTTCCATACATATTAATATAATACCCAAAATATCCCTTTATATGATTGTGCTAGCAATGAAAAGGATAAATGAAAGTAAAATATAATATGCACAAAGTTACCATCGTGCCTCAAGTCTAAGGATTAATCATGTACTATTGTAACATGAAAATTCTTATTCGACAGATAAATTATCATTAAGAATTTTCATACGGTCATATTCAGTGAACTTGTTCTCTAACAAGCACCCACATATATGTATTTGCGTCCCACGCTAATGTTGATGGAATGAAACATTCTTGTTCAACAAGTATACATCATATGTGCAAGTCTTTTCCGGATTTATTCGATATCCCATCTCGAAACATCCAACGACTTGGAACTGTATTTAAGATCACAGCTTTCAAGGTATGTTCCATGATCACCATCTCTATGCGCAACCATACCTTATAGCTATATGTGATCTACGGATTTTATCTTAAGTGCAAATATAGGATAAACGCTTACTCTTAAAATAAATTAATGCCTTTTAATTAATATAATTCCAATAGATTGTATTTACAAGTAGAATACGTCCAATCTGATTGGAACGCCGGGTATCCTACTCTAACACCATCACCTAATGACGTGCCCATTGTTCGTGATTTCATAGACGTATTTCCAGATCAACTTCCTGGAGGACCACCTGACCGACAGGTGGAGTTTACCATCGATTTAGTCCCCGGGGCGGGACCTGTGTCGAAGGCACCGTATCGTATGGCGTCAAAGGAGCTTCAGGAGCTGAAGGCTCAGATTCAGGAGCTATTGAGTCTCAGTTTCATCCGACCAAGCGTGTCACTATGGGGAGCACCCGTCCTCTTTGTTAAGAAGAAGGATGGATCTATGCGTATGTGCATTGACTACCGGGAGTTGAACCGGTTGACGGTGAAGAACAAGTATCCACTCCCCAGAATAGAGGATTTATTCGATCAGTTGAGGGGCGCCAGTGTATTTTCGAAGATAGATCTACACTCTGGCTACCATCAGCTGAAGATCAGAGAGGCCGACGTGGCCAAAACCGCGTTTAGAACGAGATACGGTCACTATGAGTTCGTAATGATGCCGTTTGGCTTGAGCAATGCGCCTGCGGTGTTCATGGATCTCATGAACTGTGTCTTCCATCCGTTCATAGACCAGTTTGTCATCGTCTTCATTGACGACATTTTGGTCTATTCCCACAGCCCAGAACAGCACGAGGAGCACTTGAGGACAGTATTGGAGACACTTCGACGGGAGAAGTTGTACGCCAAGTTCTCAAAGTGCGAATTTTGGCTTGACAGAGTGGCTTTCCTCGGCCACATTGTCACATTCAGGGGAATTGAGGTAGACCCAGGGAAGATTGAGGCAGTCCGGAACTGGTCGACACCAAAGAATGCCATCAAGGTTCGTAGTTTCCTCGGACTAGCAGGCTATTACAGACGCTTCATCGAGGGGTTTTCAAAGATTGCCCTACCCTTGTCTCGATTGACGAGGAAGTCGGTGAAGTTTGAGTGGAGCGACCGTTGTGAGGCGAGCTTTCAGGAGCTCAAATCGAGGCTTACGACGGCACCAGTGCAGACCATACCGGATCCCACGCAGGGTTTCACTATTTATAGTGATGCCTCGCAGCAGGGTCTTGGCTGCGTACTGATGCAAGATGGCAGAGTTGTGGCTTATGCTTCCCGTCAGCTAAAGCCGCATGAGCTGAACTACCCGACTCACGACCTTGAGTTGGCAGCAGTGGTTCATGCTCTGAAGATCTAGAGACATTACCTGTATAGTGGTCGATGTGAGATTTTCACAGACCATAAGAGCCTGCAGTATATCTTCACGCAGAAGGAGCTCAACATGCGCCAACGGCGATGGTTAGAGCTAGTGAAGGATTACGACTGCACTATCAACTACCATCCAGGGAAAGCGAACGTAGTTGCCGATGCCCTCAGCCGTAAGGGAAAGGGCGAGTTAACCTGTATGATTACTCAGCAGCGTCAGCTTATTCGGGAGTTCGCACAGATGCAGTTAGAGGTCGTCGCCTCACCTCCTAAGTTGCCAGTTGTGGGAGGTTTGCGAGCGATGAGGATGTGGCCCATGCTTCGAGACAGGATCCGACGGGATCAAGCCTTCGACGAGTTTATTCGTGCGATGGGGGCAAAGATTCATGCAGGAGTAGAGGGTTTTTTATCGAGGCACAGATGGTGCCTTGGAGTACAAAGGAAGAATAGTTGTGCCAAACGTCGAGGCCCTGAAGAAGGAGATCTTGACCGAGGCACACAGTGCTCCATACTTGGCGCACCCCGGTAGCACCAAGATGTATCATGACTTGAAAAGGTCATTTTGGTGGAAGGGGATGAAGCGAGATGTCGCCAAGTTTGTTGAGAAGTGCTTGGTCTGCCAGCAGGTGAAGGCCGAGCATAAGGTTCCACCGGGACTCCTACAGCCTTTGGAGATCCAGCAGTGGAAATGGGAGAAGCTGATTATGGATTTCGTCACAGGGCTACCAATGTCGCCCAAACACCATGATGCGATATGGGTTATAGTGGACCAGCTGACGAAGTCGGCCCACTTTATACCAGTCAGGATGGACATGTCTATGGAACAGTTGTCTGATAAGTATTTCCAGGACATTGTTCGGCTCCACGGTGTTCCAGCAGAGATTGTTTCAGATCGCGATCCCTGGTTCACCGGCAAGTTTTGGGAGAGTCTGAACGAGTCCTTGGGGACGAAGTTGAAGTTTAGCTCCGCATATCATCCACAGACCGACGGACAGTCGGAACGAACTATCCAGACGCTTGAGGACATGCTTCGAGCCTGTGTCTTAGAGCGAGGAAGTTCGTGGGAGGAGTTGTTACCCAATGTGGAGTTCGCCTACAACAACAGCTATCACTCGTCGATTAAGATGGCACCTTTCGAAGCTTTATACGGGCGCAAGTGCCGCTCACCCCTTTATTGGGATGAAGTCGGCGAGAAGCAAGTTCTCGGTCCTGAGTTGATCGAGGACACAGTGCAGAAGGTCGCCGAGATCCGAGCGAAGCTGAAAGAGGCGAAGAGCAGACAGACAGCCTACGCGAATAAGCGTAGAAGGGAGCTTGAGTTTGAGGCAGGAGACAAGGTCTTCCTGAAGGTCTCGCTGATGAAGGGCGTTGTACGCTTCGGGAAGAGGGGAAAGTTGCAGCCCCGATTCATAGGTCCATTTGAGATTCTTGACCGAGTGGGCGTCACCGTATATCGTCTGGCGTTGCCCCCAGAGCTCTCGGGTGTACATAACGTCTTCCACGTATCCATGTTGAGGAAGTATGTGTACGACCCGAGTCACGTAGTGGACTTTGGCGAACTAGAGGTCGGGCAGAACCTGACATACGATGAGAGACCAGTAGCAATCCTGGACCGAAAGGTTCGGCGATTGAGAAACAGAGATGTAGAGCTTGTCCGAGTTTGCTAGAGCTGCCACGACGAGTCGGAGGCCACTTGGGAGAGAGAGGACGAGATCAGAACTCGATATCCAGATTTCGAGTTTTGAGTTGTTCTATGTATATATGTATCTTATGATTTGTACTTTTGTACATAGACTTATAGTAGGAGTTCTGGCCTAGTACCATAGTTTTGCATTTCCGAGGACGGAAATATTTTAAGGAGGATAGCTTGTAACGCCCCGAATATTATTATAATATTAAGACGATTTTTCACTGCTCGAATTTTAAGTGAAAAATTCATAAATTAAGAAATTCAAGATTTATTAAAGCAATATGCTAAGTGCTCAATTAAGTAAGATTATTTTTAAGAATTTTCTAAGACATGTCAAGACCAAGATCGACTCCATAAATCGAGTTAATAAGTGAAATTTAGCCGACTCGGGATTTTGAACCGAGATCCGAATAAATTTCCCCAAGTCATGGCCTAGCATATAAGTGAACACTTAGAATAATTTTCCTAAGTGTTAAGAAGTATGATTCAAGTTTTATTCAAGTGCTCAAAGTTTATATTAAGTTCATTTTAAGTATTCAGATATTTTTATTCGAATTAAGTTTCGTTCATTCCGAACCCTAGTCATCGAGCCTTAGAACATGTCGAGTCCTAATAGCATAATACTTAGAATTTTTCTAAGTAATATGAAGTGCTAATTCAAGTCCTAGACCTCGTTCAATAATCGAGAAGTTAACCGAGCCATTCGAGCCGCGACCCCGCCTAAGGCCCCGGGTCGAGGTCCGAGATCAAGCCTAAGTCTTGGGAAACATTAGCATAATTTTTCTAAGTCCAAAACATCAATAAAAGGGACCAAAAACACAAGCCCAAGCCATTCACGCGCCTAGGCCAGCCATCCCACGCACAGCCATCCCACGCACAGCCAGCGCCCAGCACGCCCCGCACGCGCCCAGCAGGCCTGCCCAGCAGCCCAGCAAGCCCTATCCAGCGCCCAGCAGGCCTTCCCAGCGCCCAGGCCCAGCGCCAGCAGCGGCAGTCCAGCTTCCAAGGCCCAAAACACCATTTTTCGGCCCACTTGTCTCGAGCCCAAATTTTTGTGAACAAAGCCAACTTAATAAGGTGTCATTTGGGTCCAATTGACCCTGATCAAAGTCAACCCAAGACCCTTGTAGTCTTGGTCCAAAGATAGTGGGTGCATTATGGAATATTTTATTCCTAGGACTATGAACTTGTTCCCCACTCTCTCCACTCAAGACCAACACTCTCCTATGTCATTGTGCTCAGAAAATTCCATGCAAGACCACACCAAAACCGGAGCTAAGCTTGTCCCCCATATCTTCAAACCCTATGTGCATGATTTAATGGGATGTCCCCCACTTAAGTCTCTCATTTGGTCCCTTTTTGACCAAGACTTCAAACCAACTTATAAAGACCCTCCCTTAGTCTTTGGGACTTCATTTGGCACTCTAAAAACCGAGCAACACTTAGCAAGAATATAGAAAAAACCGAGAGCAACTCCAAGGCCTCCATTGCCGCGCGCACAAGCCCAATGACGACCACCACCGAGGTCCAACCACTTCCAAGGCTCAAATATCGTGGCTTATCATACTCCAAGGTCTCTTGGATTTTTATAAGTCATTTTGAGTTACCAAAGTGCAACCAAGATCAATTTAAGGCAGGCCTAGCAACCACCAAAGCCGAAACAAGCCCTAGCCATGCCTCCTCAAGCATTTTCGATTTTACCAAGGTAAGTTTCGACCCAAACCACTTCAATTAGCTATTATATGATAAATGATGATTTATCATGAAGAGAAATGAGGTCATACATGCTATTTTCACTAAGTTTCGAATTTAATGAATTAAATACCTTAAAAATGGATTTTTAGTTCAAAGCACGTTTAGGGCGAATTTGTTTGAAAAACGTCACTTAAAAATGATAAGAAATGATGTGTAAAAGTTTGAGAATTTTTGGAGTTTATTTGCTAGGTCAACTAGCCTCCAAAAATATGTGATTTTTAGCCCCCGAGCCATCCCTATTGAACATGCATGTTTAGCCTACCATTTTAGTCTCAAAAATCATGAAATATATTACTTAGTACTCGGCCATGTTCATATATGCAAGATTAAGTAGTTGGTTCAGGCGAGTCTTACATGGTTTTATGCGATTTTCACCCCCCGAACCATCTCTCGCAAACGTCTAAGTTATGACCCATGTTCAAGCCTCTATAAGCATCATTTTACATGTAGACAACTCGGCCATGGTCATTTAAGCAAGTTAAAATAGTGGGTTCGGTGACCCTAGGTCCACACGTGCCCTAAATGCCCTACCGGACCGAGCCTAGTTACCCCCAGGGTCTCCTAGGGTTTCTCAACATTTTTATAGCTATTTTATCATATTATGTTCATACATAAGTCATGTCACTAGAAAAGTTGATAAATGTTTGGCAAGGGTCGGACCCGGTCACTAGCCGCGCATGTAGCGCGCGCAGTGCCGACCCACGCCCTGCCCGCAGCGCCCCAGCGCCTGCCAGGGCCTCTTCCTGCCCAGCGACCCTTAGCCATGCCCAGGGCCCTCAGTTAGTG
>BKCP01004894.1:49107-59272 GCA_008636005.1 Striga asiatica
GCCCGACCGCCCGGCCCCGCCGAGCCGGCGGTCTGGCCGGTCCGCGAACCGTCCGGTTCGACTGACGGTTCGAGCCTCGATTTTTGGTTCGTTAGCTCCGATCCGAATTGTATTTTGGACTCTAAATATTTTTCCGAGCCAAATCAGACAGTTCAAGAATATCAGATAAATTTTTCGGACTTAGAATAATTTTTAAGAAAATGCCTTAACAGTCTAAATTATCCGGATCAAGTAACGAAGTCAAGCATATGAAATAATTATCTTGAGCACTATACTTAGCATATTTTTACTTATATGTTTATGTAGCCTAAGGAGAGTCGAGCCTCCGACCGCTACCTCAGTTTCGAGCACTTGTATCAGTTCAGACATTTCAGTTACCAGGTGGGGGTCATGTACTGGATTCTACATTGTCATAATTTCTTTACCATGTCTACGGTATGTTCGAGACAGTATGATCTCCCAGGTGAGAGGCCGACCTAAGGGCCTTTTTAGTCTCCTTGGTACCCGCAGTGGCCGACCTAAGGGCCTACAGTTTTATCGGGTGTGTACACGAGCCGGCCGACCTAAGGGCCAATAAGGGTCTTTGAGACCACAGATACCAGAATAAGTTTTTAGTTTATGCTCTTATATATCCTAGTCATGATATGTTATTAATGATGCTGTTTTATTCAGTACTGGTCTTACGGAGCATAGTGGTTTGCTCACGCCCCCATTACGTTTTTCAGGTGATGGAGTCCAGCGGGCCGGATGAGCGTATCAGGGCGTATGTGGTCATGAGCCGTGGACATTTTTACCCCCTTCATTTTATGTCCCCTATTCATGAACCACTATTTATGTATGTGTGTATGATAAGTATGATGACTCATTATGCTTCCGCCAGACAATATGTGCGAGACTTTCGGACTGTATGTATGTATGTATGTATGTATGTATGTATGTATTCACCGTCGCTGCAGATCGGCAGACGGGTTGTATGTTATGTAGTTGGTCCGACTAAGTAAGATAAGTAAATTTTAGTAGCATCCCGCAATTAAGTAAGTATTTTCAAAAACAAACTCGCACACGATTTCGAAAATAAACGCAAAAAAATAACTCTGATTTTTAAAAGTCAAAGCTAGTCAAGGCGGGGTGTTACACATAGCATCGCTAATATTGCATTAAAGGAAGTAGCTCGGCAAGTAGGCTGACCCGGTTGATTCGAAGTAAGCGCCGGAGCTCAGTATTATGAATAAATGTGACCAAATGCAATAACCTAGCGGGCTAGCCGAGCTAGTTGGTCAACCGTGGGAAGCTGAGCTTGTAGGCTGGGCAGGTGGCCGAGCTGATAAACGAAGCAAACCTTAGGCGAACACACCTGAATGCTGGGAATGAGCTCGGCGGTACGAAGGAAGAGCTGAACCTGGTAGATGGGGGTGGACGATGTTACAACAAAATGTCGTTGCGCGCATCGCGGGGATTCTCCCGGACTATAAGGAGATGGGGTCGAATGGGACTCTCTGGTCGTTGAATAAGATTTGCATTGCCAAGAGGCAGATAGAAGGGGGACTCTTGTTATTACTGGAGTCTTTAGGGCGTCCGCATTCGAATATAAAAGGGGGTATTTCATAACTTTTTACACAACACACAACATCTACGAAATACGCATTGTCTTCTATATCTGCTACCTTTTCTAAATTCTTGACTGACTTGGGCGTCGGAGTGTTCGCGCCGGGACCACCCCCGGCGTGTTTTGCAGGTTGTCGGCGATTCAAGAAAGGCGAACCGATTCAGAAGAGGCGGTCCAAGGGTTCAAGAAATTTCGCTTGATCTTCCCCTACTTTTGATACGCTGTGTAAACTATTTTAAGCTTCCCAACTTTAAAACTCGCTTCTCTTGAAGTTTAGCTAATTCTAGTTTATCCTATGTTGGGAGTTGACTTTGTTTTGAAAAACCTGATTTCAAGTGAGAATAAGCATCTATTTGTTTCTGCTTATCCTTATTCTCTTGCGAAGTATGAGAGTTTCGTTCGAATGCCATCGTTAAAATATCACGAAGACTTGAGGGCAAAAATTTTTAATCGCCACTTTTGTGAATAACCTTACCTCAAGGGGGACAATAATTATTCACGCTCGGCCTCAAGATAAACGCACAGGAACTGAAGCCAACACAATTCGGTTCGATAAGAAGATTGAGTGTTTTTCTACCTTTAAAGATTATGCAGAAGCATTTTAAGGAGGATAGACGAGTCAGAAACAAGCACATCGCGTAGTGCAGAACCGTCCTTATTCTAAATTTTGTTCATCGTAGATATTTTTGTTCTTTTACTCCTTTCAGAATCCTGGGAGGAACTTCGCGTTCAAATTCCGAAGTGTGAAGATTGGGAAGTGAAAGATGAGTTGCGCTCGTTTAGGACTGCTGACACGATTAGCTGCCCGAGGAAGAGCTGACGTGTCGGCCGACGCTGTTAGTCGGAAGAGCCAAGGCGAGCTATCTATTTAATGTCTCAGCAGAAGCCGTTGACTTAGGGAGAATCGTCATGAGAGTTCTTTTGAGGTTTCGCATATCGTTAGATCTGTGGCTTATTGCGTTTTCTTGTTTTAGAAAGTTGGTGGACTTGGAACTCGAACTTGCACTTTGCTATTTTTGAGACTTTTTGAAACTTTTGAACTTGTGAAACGCCTGATATATATGTTGTTTTGTTGACCCAAAATTTTCGAAATTTGGTAAACCATTCCTTTTTTTGGTGGTCTTGAATTGTAATTTCTTGTGGAAACCTGGACCAAACACCGACCCTGACTGGGTGTAGCCATGCAAAGTGGTGGTCGAGCACGCACAACCGTGCTGAGAGACGTGAGGCTAGCGCGCAGCCAACCGTCGACTCGCACGCGAACTGCAGCCGCCATCACCGAATGCACAAACTCCCCAGGCCAGCGTGTGCAGCCAAGCCTCGACCTTACAGCTGGTCTCCGAGTAGGTGGGTACGCACGCGTCCCAGCGCCCCGCTTATGCAGCGCCAGCGAGCGTGCCGCCTCTTGGGTGACAGTACACTAACCCCGAACCTTCGATTCATTTCGTTGAACGACCAGTTTTTGCTGAGATATTTATGTTACCCCTAACCTTGAACTGAGAGCCCCAAGTTCCACTAAAATGTGTATAAATCCTTAATCGATGATTTCTGATTGAAGAGTGTCGTCGATGAGTCCCTATGCTTTACTTGAGAGTTCCTCGAGTCGGCAAATTGGGAATGTCGTGTTGCTTTGGGTCAAGCCTTATGTTTGTGCATAAGGGTTGCGTTCGACTCGTTGAGTCGATATCATGAGAATGTGAGCTTGATGGTGTCATGTTTTATGTATGTGGTACCGTGTTGTGGTCTCCGATGGAGACGCACGGTCTGTGACGAAATCGTGAGCAAGTTATCAGTGTGACTCGGTCATGAGACTGAAACTTGGCGTCACGTGACCACCTTGATGGTGGGGTAGTCGGAGTACGCTGACAATACACCCATTGACCTGTTGAGGTCTTGTGTGCTGTTAGGTACGAAGCAAGTCGTTGATTCTCATGAGTATAGGCTAAACCGAACTGGGTCCCTTGCAAGAAGATGTACGCCTGAGCTCAGGCAGGATTGATCACCTTCCCAAGCAAGAAGGTAAACATATGAGCATAGGGCGAGTCGGATTGGTTTCTGTATGTGAGTATATGCCTTTCGAGTATAAGGCGAAAGGACTCATGGGAACGAAATCGAGTTTCGGAGAATGATACCCGGACCTCGTGATTGGAAATTCCTGTTTGAGTCTGTCGTTATCTTAGATGCGTGTTCTTTCGCATTTTCGAGGACGGAAATATTTCGAGGAGAATAGATTGCAATGCCCCGTTTGATTATTGGATATTTGGGAATTATTTATTATTATTTACTATTATTATTTATCTTTATTCGTTGTTATTATTATTTATTGAATGCTATGAATTATTAAATATCTAATTTCCATTATTTGCCAAATTGTAATTAAATGCCTAAGTGTCTAAATGTTATCATTATTTAAATAAAATGTGTATTCGTATTATTGTTAATATTATTATATTTTAAATTAATTTGTGTGTATTATAAATATATAAGTAAAACCCGGTTTATTGATTTAATTTGTCGAGCCCGAGAACCAGCCCAGCCAAAGCCGAACCGGCCCAGACCTGGTTTTCCGCCCCGTTAGTGTGCGTGTGTGTGAATTATCTTAGATAACAAGATAATTAAACCCTATATCTTGTACATCTCGCTCGAAATGTCAAAAAAAGCACGCACGCCGCAATCTCAAATCTCACGCCCCTCATCTCTTTCTCCCTTGCTCCGATCAACATCGCCCGCTCTCTGAATAAAAATCGATCGTCAAAATCTCTCACCTCGCCTCTGTTTTCTATCGCAAGTCCCACAGCTATCACCAATCCCTTCCGTTGCCCTCATCTCCGATCCCTCCCATCAACATCCTCTCGTTCTTTCCGGCAAATTTCCCCTGACAGCGAACCAGGAACTGCACCGCCGCGAGACTCAGTACAACCGCCCGACGACGCACAATAGGCAAGCGCAACAACCTCCGACAAACACTCATCAATCGTTGTCCCCGCCCGCGAGTCCTCCTCCCGCGCCGCGATCAGCGCCTCCTCCACGCCGCGCCTGCAACTCTGCCACGCCGCGGCGGAGCCCTCCATGCTGCGACATCGGTTTCCCTCATGCCGCGACCAGTCCTCCTCCTACGTTGCACTGCATCGTCGCGACACTCCTCCCGGCAAGCCCTAGCCACGATCAGCAGGTCTTCCACCAGCAGCCGCCGCCGCTGCTCCACCGCTCCACGATCACAGCACTGCCGGCGAGCCTCCTTCCGCTACGCGGTAGCAGCGCCGTCGCCGTGAGCCACCAGCTGCTCCTTCGGCGACTTCAATCTCTGTTCGCTGCCCCTTTCCCGACGAGACGCGAGGATCCGTCGAGCCCGTCACCCCTTCGTTCCGTTTTCGATCGATTCTCGAGAACGGTAAAAGGCTCAACCCATCTCGTTTAATTTTATATATCATTTATGTTGTGTTCTTGGGTGTTGAATGTGGTTATCGAGTACATATGAATATGCCTATGTTATTTTGTGTTCATGAGATTTAAATATATGTTGAATGTATGTGGACGAACTCTTCGATTATGTGAAATCGAACAAGACATCTTCGATTCGTGATATAGTCACTGTGGATTGTAAAGTTATATCGTCCTTGGTCTTAAGGCAAAGACTTCGGACGATTTCGTCGTGAATCGAGTCTTACATGAATTATCGAAATTGAATAGTTGCTGATTTCATATTAAATTCATCATAAATTTCCCGCTGGTCCGTTTGCCTTGAAATTTTGAGGAGAATTGTCTCTGTTTAAAATGTATCTGTTGTGTAAATTTCATGATTTTAGAAGGTTTCTAGCTATTTTAATAAATTAGAATGATTTCTGGTCAATTTCATGTTAATTGCATAATTAATTGTGTAATGCTCGAAATTTTTTGAAATTCGAATATGATGTTCCCCCGTCCGTTTTAGAGGTTGTGTTACATTTTCATAATTTTGGATTCTGTTAGCTTAGGTATATAAAATATTATGTTTTTTCTGCCAGAAATTGTTTTAATTGTTAAAAATTGGTCTGATGCTCAAAAATTATGATTTTTGGTTTAAGTGCATTTTTGGTGGTATATTTCATGCTGTGTAAATATTGGAACTTTTGGAGTTCATTTAGGTTCAGTTATGGTGAAAATTCAAAACTAGCTGAATGTTGTAGCAATTTTAATAAATCTCATGTTAGGAGTTTGGGGCTAATATTTTTACACACTTCTATATACATGCTGAGGTTTCTTAGATAAAAATTTCATAAGTTAACTCATTCATCTGATCTGGTTGCTAATTGATGCTCGTTTTTGCCATAAAGTTGCTCGAATTTTATAAAATAGCACACTTTGAGTTTGGGGCTGAAAATTGATGGTCTTGCTTAATTCTGGGAGATGAAATTTTGGTTAAAGTTTCAGAGTTAAACTCAGTTGATAACATGACCAACTTATTTTTGTGATTAAAATTTAGTATTTTTAAAAGACGACTTTTGCAATAAAAACTGTAAATCGATTCACCATCTGTTTATTTGAGTGTTTGACTTGGTCAATCCTTTTTTTGGTTTATCTGAACTCCCATGTGTAATTGGTTGAGTCTTGGAGTCGAGTCTAAGTGTTCCAACGTCCACAGGACTTCACGAACAACTTAGTCGAATCAAGTTCGGCTAAGTATGATGTGATTTCTGTTTAAGTCAAAGTAGATGTTGATTATAGCATCTGGATTTAACGTAGGTGTTTGACAAGCCGAGCTCGCAGCCTATTCGTGCTTTCGTGTTATCTCCTATCCGCGACCTGGTGGGTTGTTATTCTAAAATCGTCTATGCAATAAATTGTTTACTTTACTCATATATGATCAATGGGTGCTTACGAATCATGTAGCCTTCGATGTGAGTTGTACCAGCAGTCAAACGGTTGTCCCGTATTTATAAAATGAAAACCCGAGGGGTTACTCCTACTGACTGGGCACCAATAGAATCCCGAGGGGCATTCGGTGTATAAGCCCGAGGGGCATAAACGAAGTGTCATAAGGCCTAAGCAGGCATATGATCCGTAAGGCCTAAGCAGGCATACGATACGTGGACCAACATTAGTCTATTGGTATAGATGTGCACATGAGTCTGAACACTGTGAATTTATGATGAAACCTGAGATATTTAATTGATTCTTGTACAGGTTGTGATCATGCTACCTCTGTTACATGTTTTGTTATGTAAATGTTTATTGCATAGTGGTGAGCACTACTTTTTCCAACTGTGCTCATCCCCACCTGAAATTAACGTTTCAGGTTAAGCAAGGCAGGTACGACGGTGGAGTAGAGCGAGTGGTGGTCGGTCCATATGACCGGTTAATTGTTGTTATGCTTCCGCTATTTGTACCACTTATGAATTTTATGACTTATATAGTGATTTATGAACTTGGGATATTATAGAATTTATGATTTATGGATTTAAGGAATTTTGGATATTATTGATGATTGGAAAAATATTAAGGAGAATGCTCTTTAAGTACCATGATGATGGTTGGAACCCTGTTTGGGTGATTGATAAAATTTGGGGATCCCTATTTGGGAGTTTGATGATTGGTAAATGTTGAAATGATTTTGAAATAAATGAGTAACACCTTAAATGTTTGAATTAAATTTTGAAAAATTTATTCTGATTTTCGGCAAATAAAAGTGGGGCGTTACATCTGGACTTTCTAAAAATCAGTAAAACATTTTTCGAATTCATTTTCGAGAACATGGACATTATTCACAACATTTATAAAGTCCAAGTCATATCTGGACCCATGGGGATTCATAAACCCGATTTTCATAAGATTTTCATTAACCCATTTCACTACATAACTCACCTGATAATCAGCACGAATAATCCAAAACATATTATTCAAATAAACCACGAGTCATGAATATTCAAAAAACAACAATCCCAAAAACATGTAACGAAAAACAAGTCATCATGTTTATAATTCATACGTTCATAAAAATTTGCGGAAGCAGAAATAAATAACTAACGACCACCCACTCGTCTTGCTTCGTCATCCGTCACCTGCTTAACCTGCATCCGTGAAGAGCAGGTGGGAGTGAGCATAATTGAAAAATATAGTGCTCACCTCTATGCACATAATACAATATGATAGATATGGTATGGTCACAGTATGAATATAAATCAATAACAACATGTCTCATCCCCTAGTCAATACGACAATGACTCACTCCTGTGTACACATCTTTCATTAGTTGCAGAACGGGGATTCATTACACGAAGGCGAGAGTGCGTGACACGTAATGTAACGCCCCACTTTGATTTTAAAGAAATTCCAGACTTTCAGAAAAATCAGAATAGATTTTTCAAAATTTATTTCAATCATTTGTGGCGTTACTCATTTATTTCAAGTCATTACCATAACATAAATCATCTAACACCCAAAACGGGATTCATAAATCCATAAATCATCAATTCGCCCAAATTGGGTTCCCAAAATAAAACATAAGTTTTCAAGACATAACAATGTCAACGGGGCATCTCCCCAATAGTATCTCAATACCTTATAAATTCTCAAAGTTCAAAAATACATAAATCATAAATAGTTATAACTATAGCGGAAGAAAAATCAATTAATAACCGGTCTCATAGACCGACTACCACTCGCTCTACTCCGCCATCGTGCCTGCCTTGCTTAACCTGAAACGTGAATTTCAGGTGGGGATGAGCACAGTTGGAAATCGTAGTGCTCACCACTAGGCAATAAACAATTTTCATAGTATATACAGTAAAAGAAGTTGTATGATCATAGCAAGTATAAGAATCAATCAAGTATCCCCAAATTTTCATCGTAAATTCACAGTGTTCAGACTCATGTGCACATCTATACCAATAGACTACTGCCGGTAGACGTATCGAATGCCCCTCGGGCTTCTATCGAATTGCCCATGGGCTTTACGTCTATGCTCCTCGGGCTTATACACCGAATGCCCCTCGGGCTTCTATCGATGCCCAGTCAGTAGGAGTAACCCCTCGGGTTTTTATTTTATAAATACAGGGACAACCGTTCGACGGCCGGTACAGCTCACATCGAAGGCTACATGATTCGTAGGCATACATCAATCATACACAAGTAAAGAAAACTATTCATTGCATAGACGATTTTTTTAATAAAAACCCACCTGGTCGGAATCGAGACAAATCACAAGTTGAGTGTAGGCGGCGAGTTCGACTCGTTAAGCACCTACATTTAATAAAATAGCCCTATCAAAGACTATTTGACAACCACTTAGTCCAACTAAGCTTACGTAAGCATTTAAGGAGGCACTAAATCAAAGAAAATCACATTTCCGAAAATATCACATAGATTTTGAAAACTTAACCCGGGCAGCGTTAGTAAAACCGACACAACTTTCAGCACACAACTCATATGATTATGAATCAAGTTGCAT
The DNA here is from genome assembly GCA_008636005.1 of Striga asiatica. Taxonomy (NCBI): domain Eukaryota; kingdom Viridiplantae; phylum Streptophyta; class Magnoliopsida; order Lamiales; family Orobanchaceae; genus Striga; species Striga asiatica. The sequence goes on from BKCP01004894.1 coordinate 58,140, forward strand.
TGGCATCCTAAGATACTAATCTACAATTCTTATGAAGACACCGAAAGCAAATAAGGTCATTTAGAAGGTGATAAATCAACAAACATTCAAAAATGAGTCACAGTCCAAAACTGGGGTAATGCACTTGACCAGCCCTCAGTAATTACTCTCTAACTGGAGCTACAGACATGATTTTAATGAAATTCAAAAACTACGTGATAGATAACGCAAATGTCTACAACTTTGATGAAGGTCACTTTGGCAAATAAATACATTTGTAATGAGTTTAAACACAAAACATTTGGTTCAGAAAATCTGTCAAGAACTAACATGTGATATGGACAGCACTTCAGTTTTTACAACCTAGACTGAGCTACAGACCTTCAAATGACATGGTTCAAGTTTCAAATTAAATCTTACGCATGCCTCTACAACTTTTATTTAGAACAAAGAAGCATTTAAGATCATTTGGATAGGGTAAAATCAGTTCACATTCCATATCAGATGTCTGCCAAAGTAATAAGTCCCACCTCATGCATGTCTAACTTCATACGAGAACAACTCGAGCTACAGAGCACGTATTGCCATGAAATTTATCTCATTTGAAAGGTAAGAAACAGATATACAACTTTTATGAAGGGCATAAGTTCATACGAGCACATTATGACATAAAAAACAGATCACACATTCAAATATATAAGCTGCCGGGTAACCAGAAAAACTGGACGCACACAAATCTTGTAGAGATCATAACTTTATCGATATAGCTCGGAATCGAGAAATTCCAAAGCCCAGATTTAGAAAACTGAACATAATACATTTTATGTGAAGACCATATTTTCAAAGAACAGGTTTATGATGGCCTAAACGGCGTCACAACAGAACAGTAGAAACGCGATTTCACATGAAATAACAATGAACACATATGACGAATATTCTAAGCTCGACCACGTTTAATATGACTTTTTCGACAGCAAATAAAACGAGTATATTGAGAGTAACATAGTAACGACCTGTTATTCAGTTTAACGAGTTCACGAGCATAACACGATAAACTAAACGACATATACGAGCCGATAATAATTCTAACCAAAATCCGACTTCAAGCAAATAATTCGGAAACACGTATGATATATATATATATATATATATAT
>BKCP01004894.1:71175-101175 GCA_008636005.1 Striga asiatica
GGAAATACATCAAGGTACTCGCATACAATCGAGACCCTCTCCGGAGTCCGTTCGGTATCCTCATTAACCATACTCACTAGGTAACCTTGACAGCTACCCTTCGACAGACCCTTCATGGCTTTGAGAGAAGAGATGACTCGAGGCACAGTCCTCGACTTCACCCCATAAAAGAGAATAGGCTGATCATTATCTGAATAAAGAGTAACTTCTCGCTCCTGACATCGAATGTCGGCTCGATAGCGAGTGAGCCAGTCCATGCCAAGGATGACGTCGAAGTCGCGCATATTGATTACATAGGTATCGGCCGCTAAGGTTTGCCCTCCAATGTTGACTTGCAGACCACGGACCATAGAATCAAGGATAGGAGTTTTTCCCGAGGCTAAGCTAACCTCGAGAGGATCGACTTTACACACAACACTAATTGCTAAGGACTCCAAGCAACGAGAAGAAATAAAAGAATGGGTGGCTCCAGTATCACACAAAGCAAAGATGGGCACATTGGATATTGAAAGCATTCCAGACATTGTACCTGCGTTGTTTGCCGCCTCATCATGGGTAATGGTGTAAACACGGGCCTGGCCTCCATTCCTCTGTTGGTTCTGCACTGGGGGCTGTCTGGGTTGCTGCTGATGATGTAGAGGTGGGAGCTGCTGCTGCTGCTGCTGGTGGTGGTGCTGCTGGTAGGGCTGCTGTCTCTTGGGTTCGGGGCATGCGTGGTAGAGATGCCCAGGCTTCTGGCAGTTGTAGCAGACTCTCTGCTGGTACCAACACTCCCCAGGGTGGGCTCGGCCACAGTTGCGGCACCTCGGAGGTTGACCCTGAGGGGCAGGGCGCTCGCCAGGTCGGTTAGGACCTCCACGTTTTCCTTTCCGAGGGTCTCGGTGGAAATCAGACTTCCTTTTATTCGAATTGGAATTAGGCGGGACTGTGGTGACTGGCTGGATCATGGGAGCATGAACATAAGAGGAAATAGGGGTGGGCTGAGGTTGACGGCTCTCAAGCTGAAGTGCACGGATAACCATCTCCTCATATGGCAGCACTCCGTGACTAGTGAGGATCCAGCAGATGTCCGGGCGAAGACCATCCCGGAACTTAATAGACTTTTTGCAATCGGTGTCTACCAGTTGTGGAGCAAACTCACTCATACGGACGAACTCTCGTTCGTACTCCCCGACTGTCCGGGCCTCTTGCTTGAGGTTCCAGAATTCGTGTTGCATCTGCATAATGTACTCCTTCGGATAATACTTTTCTAGTATCACCTCCTTCATGCGGTCCCATGTTAAGATAGCCAATTCTGCTGGCCTCAGCCTCCAGTGATTCGACCACCAAGTGGCCGCATCGCCATCCATCTGAAATCGTGCACAGGCAATTCGCTGCTCATCCGTACAAAATAGCAGATCGAAGATCCTCTCTAACTTTCGGATCCATTCAGCGGTAGCTGCGGGACCCTCGACTCCTGTAAAAGTCGGTGGGCTCAGCCGCTGAAACTTCATTACGATTTCAGCATGGTCACTAGCTTGGTTATTTGCTGGTTGCTGATTCTGCTGGTTACGAGGTCTTGCCATAATTTTACATCATATAATATGGGCATTTAGCACGAGTCTAAGATCACTAGAGTTCAACAAGTTCAAAACAGGGGGATAAACTCCTAAGCTCCGATTTATAGCATATCATATCATAACATTTCGTATATCAGGCAACACATAAGCAATTCAAAATTTACTTATAAAACTCATACCTGAATGGGCGTGGCACGACGGAAGCGAGTGGTCATAACTTACATCATAGAATTCACATAATTTCACAGAGTTCACATGATTCAAGTATACCAGTCTACAGAAACGCAGACTGGCTCTGATACCATACTGTAACGCCCCACTTTGATTTTAAAGAAATTCCAGACTTTCAGAAAAATCAGAATAAATTTTTCAAAATTTATTTCAACCATTTGTGGCGTTACTCATTTATTTCAAGTCATTACCATAACATAAATCATCTAACTACCAAAACGGGATTCATAAATCCATAAATCATCAATTCGCCCAAATTGGGTTCCCAAAATAAAACATAAGTTTTCAAGACATAACAATGTCAACGGGGCATCTCCCCAATAGTATCTCAATACTTTATAAATTCTCAAAGTTCGAAAATACATAAATCATAAATAGTTATAACTATAGCGGAAGAAAAATCAATTAATAACCGGTCTCATAGACCGACTACCACTCGCTCTACTCCGCCATCGTGCCTGCCTTGCTTAACCTGAAACGTGAATTTCAGGTGGGGATGAGCACAGTTGGAAATCGTAGTGCTCACCACTAGGCAATAAACAATTTTCATAGTATATACAGTAAAAGAAGTTGTATGATCATAGCAAGTATAAGAATCAATCAAGTATCCCCAAATTTTCATCGTAAATTCACAGTGTTCAGACTCATGTGCACATCTATACCAATAGACTACTGCCGGTAGACGTATCGAATACCCCTCGGGCTTCTATCGAATGCCCCATGGGCTTTACGTCTATGCCCCTCGGGCTTATACACCGAATGCCCCTCGGGCTTCTATCGATGCCCAGTCAGTAGGAGTAACCCCTCGGGTTTTCATTTTATAAATACAGGGACAACCGTTCGACAGCCGGTACAGCTCACATCGAAGGCTACATGATTCGTAGGCATACATTAATCATACACAAGTAAAGAAAACTATTCATTGCATAGACGATTTTTTTAATAAAAACCCACCTGGTCGGAATCGAGACAAATCACAAATTGAGTGTAGGCGGCGAGTTCGACTCGTTAAGCACCTACATTTAATAAAATAGCCCTATCAAAGACTATTTGACAACCACTTAGTCCAACTAAGCTTACGTAAGCATTTAAGGAGGCACTAAATCAAAGAAAATCACATTTCCGAAAATATCACATAGATTTTGAAAACTTAACCCGGGCAGCGTTAGTAAAAGCGACACAACTTTCAGCACACAACTCATATGATTATGAATCAAGTTGCATTGGCATCCTAAGATACTAATCTACAATTCTTATGAAGACACCGAAAGCAAATAAGGTCATTTAAAAGGTGATAAATCAACAAACATTCAAAAATGAGTCACAGTCCAAAACTGGGGTAATGCACTTGACCAGCCCTCAGTAATTACTCTCTAACTGGAGCTACATACATGATTTTAATGAAATTCAAAAACTACGTGATATATAACTCAAATGTCTACAACTTTGATGAAGGTCACTTTGGCAAATAAATACATTTGTAATGAGTTTAAACACAAAACATTTGGTTCAGCAAATCTGTCAAGAACTAACATGTGATATGGACAGCACTTCAGTTTTTACAACCTAGACTGAGCTACAGACCTTCAAATGACATGGTTCAAGATTCAAATTAAATCTTACGCATGCCTCTACAACTTTTATTTAGAACAAAGAAGCATTTAAGATCATTTGGATAGGGTAAAATCAGTTCACATTCCATATCAGATGTCTGCCAAAGTAATAAGTCCCACCTCATGCATGTCTAACTTCATACGAGAACAACTCGAGCTACAGAGCACGTATTGCCATGAAATTTATCTCATTTGAAAGGTAAGAAACAGATATACAACTTTTATGAAGGGCATAAGTTCATACGAGCACATTATGACATGAAAAACAGATCACACATTCAAATATATAAGCTGCCGGGTAACCAGAAAAACTGGACGCACACAAATCTTGTAAAAATCATAACTTTATCGATACAGCTCGGATTCGAGAAATTCCAAAGCCCAGATTTAGAAAACTGAACATACTACATTTTATATGAAGACCATATTTTCAAAGAACAGGTTTATGATGGCCTAAACGGCATCACAACAGAACAGTAGAAACGCGATATCACATGAAATAACAATGAACACATATGACGAATATTCTAAGCTCGACCACGTTTAATATGACTTTTTCGACAGCAAATAAAACGAGTATATTGAGAGTAACATAGTAACGACCTGTTATTCAGTTTAACGAGTTCACGAGCATAACACGATAAACTAAACGACATATACGAGCCGATAATAATTCTAACCAAAATCCGACTTCAAGCAAATAATTCGGAAACACGTATGATATATATATATATATATATATATATATATGTCATGTAATATACGAATACGACCGGAATAACGAGAGGGTTCGAAATGAGTTACCCACTTTCGAAAATTTACGAGATAACGGGGGAGAAACGGGCCGAACGACGGCTCGGCCGAACGGAACTCGGGAAAATGAAACGAAAAGAGACGAACGGTACGTCGGCTCGACGGCTTCTCGCGTATCACCGGGAATGATATCGGGGCTGCTAGTTCACGCCGGGAGCTCGCCGGAAATAATTGCAGGTCGGGGTGGTCTCGTCGGAAATGAGAGGTCGCGGAAGAAAAGAAAATGACAAAGGTGATGAGGTTGATGATGGTGATCTCATTTGTCCCGAGAGAGATATGAGAGTTGAGATTTAAGGAGAAGATAACATGTGGGAGGAGAGAAATTTACGGATCAAATCAGATTGGAATTGAAAGAAAAATAGAGATTGGATCAAGTTCACGTGAAAAAGAGAGATATACATATTATGTATGTATAATGATCAAGAACTTGATATATTTTAACGTAATGTAATGAAAGTTGACTATTCAAGTCTAACCAAATACACTATACACACACATATTCACGGATTGGTGAACCGGGTCTGGTCGAGATTACGGGTATACTCGGGCTCGATTAATCGCACGATAAATAATAAAAAACCGGGAAAGAATTAAATAAATTGCACATATATATTTTTAAAATAATAATAGTAATAATAATAAAATAAAAATACACATTTAGGCAATTTTTATTATAATTGAGCAACAATAATATTTAGACATTCAATAATCATAGCAACAACATCAACAACAACAACAATAATAATCATAATAATAATAATAATAATAATAATAATAATAATAATAATAATAATAATAATAATAATAATAATAATAACAATAATAACCATACATAATATTAATAATACACCATCTCAAATAATCCGTTTCTAAAATAAACGAACCAGAATAACATTCTAAAACTGGCCCGATTACTGAATAGAATTTTACCGAGAATATAATTATATTATCCACCTAATAAATATATATATATAATCTCATAATCAAAGAAAATCAGAAAAATCTAATATTCGAACGGGGCGCTACACGTAAGGACACGGCCTTTCATTAGGTCTTACAGAGACTTGCCTCGCAACGGACAACCGTAGCGTAACTCGACGGGGACGACCGTACTGACGGTCGTAACATGTCACATAAGTAGGCCACATGGTTTACATACATGCATTGATCATACCAACCAAAACACTTAAACACGTATGGCATAGAGAAATTTTAGAATAACAAACCCATCTGGTATTTCAGATTGACAGAAGCACAATAAGTAATGACGTAGGTCGAGGCTTGACTCCTCAAACACCTACATTAAGTAAAGATACTACAATCAACACTTATCTTGACTTTAGAAGGAACACACAAATCATACTTAGTCGAACTTGATTCAACTAAGTAGTTCGTGGAGTCTTGTAGACAATGGAACACTTGGACTTAACACTTAGACTCGACCAAACCAATCATGGGAGTACACATAATTTCAAATAAGAGATGACCAAAACAAGTAACAAGGAACAACATGATTACCAGTTTACAGGCTCTAACATAACAACCAAATGTTTGAAATATTTGACGAGAGCATCACATATTCAAGTTGGTCAGGTAAACGAACGAGTTAGGCTCTGAAATTTTAACACAAAATTCTCACCACTAGACATAGCATATCCACCAAGTTTCAGCCCTTAAATCAAAATACTCAATTTTATAAAATTCAAACAAGATTTCAGCAAAAACAAGCATGAATTCATAGCCAGACCTAATGACGATTCAAGACTTGAAATTTATACACAACCACCTTCAGCATATGAATGTCAACATATAAAATTTCCAGCTCTAAACATCAAACACCCGATTTATAGGATTTATTTCAAGGTTCAGCAGAATTCTCATTTTCAACATAAACACATTAAAATGAACTCAATTAAATCTGAACTTTTTAAATCACGAACCACACCATAAAATGAGCTCATACACCAAAATTCAGCAATTTACAGCAAATGGTTTATTTTTCATAATTAAAACAAGGTTCAGCAGAATATTACAAATAATTATTTACCCTAGCAAATGAAGTCCAAAACTTATGAAATATTTACACAATGACCACATATGACAGAGAGACAACATATTCAAATTTCAGCCATTTTTTACAACTCGATTTTATATGTATTTTCTATAATTCTGCCCAGATACCAAAATTAGTATTTAAAATAGCTACAGATGGAATTTAAACCTGAAATTTTTACACGACATATATGAACATCAGAGGACACTACACACAAAATTTCATGTCATTTGGAGCAGCATGCGATTTATCATGAATTTAACAAAAATACAGCGACTAGTCGAGTTCAATAAATCATAAACGGCATATAACACAATAACTTCGTCCGAGACCTTCACCATAAGGCCAAGGATTTTCAAATGTTCAATATACACAGCACTTTCAAGACTTCTATGCTATCTCTTTCGATTTCACAAAAATCGAAAAGATCACCATATAAGACAATATGTATTAAACATATTCATACCCATATCAACAAGGTATCATCATTTCACATAATAATAGATACATATCAATCGAAAAGAGGTAGGGTTCAAGTCGTCGATACCGTTCTCGGGAAAGATGCACAAAACGTGTCTAGAGAAAGGCTAAACGGAGGCGAGAGTCGCGCGGGGTTACTCGGGCTCGACGGGTCGCGCGTCTCGGCTCGACAGCTTTGCGTGGCTCGCCGGCTTCTTGCGAGCAGCAGAGGTGGTGACGGTGAGCTGTCGGCGGTCTGCTCGCAGAATGAGGAAGATGGTGGATTTTGCTGGTTGGTATTCACTCGCGAACAGAGGCTGGGGGTAGTTCGCGGCGGTCGTCTCGGGCGATCTCGGCAGCAGCAGGTGGCGCGCGATGGAGTCGCGTGGAGAATCCGGGATCGCCAGTGGATGTCCGCGTGTGGCCAGTGATGGCGGATGGCAGCGGCAGGGGTCATGGTGGCCTGAGATGCGTGACAGGGCGGAGCAGCGGCAGACAGCCCTCGCGGGTGGCAGGAAACGCCAGAAGCACGTGAAGAGGGAGGGCTCATCGGATTTGCTCGTGGGAGGATAAATCGTCGGGGCGCTATGGAGAATCGTCGGCCAGGGACCTGCTGGTAACGAACGATCGAATTCAGGTTGCGGGGTCTCTTTTCCGGCAGGACTGTTGCTCACCGAGAAGAAAACGACTAGGATATGGCGACAGAGCTGGGAATGAAATTGACGAGGGTTGAGGTTCTCCTCTTGCGCGACGATGAGATGATCGAGAGGGAGGGTTATTGATGGGTCTTCTTCCAGATCTGGAGTAAACCGGTGGATGTGAGCTCAGATCTGCTTGAACCTCCTTCAAATCGTTGCTAGACCGCGAGATACCTGCAAAAACTCAACGCCGGAGGTGTTTCCGGCATAGAGCCTCCGATGCTCAAGTCAGTAAGAGAGTGATGAAGAGATGCCGCCCAGCAGCTATGGGGGAGAGTGGGAACGAATGAGAGTTAGGGTTTGGAGTTACCTCACCTCTTTTATATAGGAGTGAATACTTACTTGAAGTAACTAAAATGCCCAAGTCGGTGGACCTAGAAGGTCCAAAATGCCCTGGTCAATTCGTCTCCTCTTATTGCTGAGTCATCACAAGATTCCTTCTTATCCTTTGTAATATGTAGAGCTTTAGATATGCTGCAAGTGTGATGAGTCGTCATCACATCTTTGGTATTCGAGGTGTTCGGAGTCGACTGAGAGCTAGGAGGTCGACTTATGATTATATGAGCGGGTTCGGAGGTTACGCTTGGCTAATTCTCTGAGGTAAAGTCGTCTTCAGAGAGTCATCTTCGTTAAGTCGACCACTGAGAGTCGACTTAGAATATCGGGATGCTCGGGAGTTACGTTCTTGCTGTTCTTCTTCTATTGATGTCGACTAGTGAAAGTCGATAGACTAAGGTCGACTTGCGAGAGTGGACTAGACCGATTTCTACCTCTTCTCGATTGCTCTCAGTAGAATCGACTTTAGGGAAGTCGATTTGAACATGTCGACGGAGTCATGTCGACATCGAGTTGCTCGAGCGGTTCACCAGTCGAGCAAGGAGCCTCTGGGCCGGGTTATTCTTATGTGGCTATATCATCTAGTCCCCCCCAAAAATTACTCTAAGCAGTCGACTGCTTAAGAGTAAATTTGGTGAAGTATAATTGTGATGTCTTCCTACCATTCTTGCTCGTACTGGCCTCTTCTACAACTCGTCTCATCAATCGATTAGGGAGCACCTCAATCTCATGATTGCTTCTTCGGATAAGTCTGACACTCTGACAGACCCATTTCAAATTTCAAATTTCAACAACCCTAAAGTGACGCGCGTCATTTCCATCGCCGACTCTTCGAATACTGCGCTTCATCAGGATCGTTGGTTCTCCTATTGATCGAACGATCCAAATCTATTATCCTTGTGTATAAATACATTGCGGGTTTGCCTCAAATGACTTTTCACGCTTTCAACTTCTTCGATCTTCCAACTGCTTCCAATTCTCCGGCAATCTTTGTTCTTCGGCTTCACCGGCGCTCTCTTCTTCCGGCGACTTCAAGTCTGTTCAGAGTTCCTGTCAACCATACCATCATGTGTAAGTTCACTATCCTCTCTTACTTCTCAATTTTCTATCGATTTTTCCTTTCTCTGATTTTTTCTGGGTTCCCAGAACTTTCAAAGTTCATGTGTGTTCTTCATATTTTTTGAAGGTTTTCTATGGGTTTTGTGTTGGATCTTTATACGCGTACACTCTTCTTGGATTTGATGTTTTTACTCTTCTAGTCGTCGTCTTCTGGCATATGGTCAACTTTTTGCTTGTTGTTGAGTCGATTTTCCTTGACTTAGTGATCCTTTCTCCTTTGTTTCTTTCTTAAGTCGATTGATGCCCTTCTATCTTCTGTCGACATCCATGAGTCGACTTTGCTTGTTTTGACAAGCCCTAACTCATAATTTTTACGAACTTCGACCTCCTACTTCTTTTTTCCTTTCCTTAGCTCCCGACTCGTCTCTTCTCTGGCTCCCTTGGTCAGCAGATCAACGATTATACTCATCAAGTCGATGAGGGTTCTAGTTCTGACTCTGTCGAGGTGACCGGCTATAAGATGACTTATATGCCTCCCCATTCCTCTTCCCCTCGTGCTTCAGTTTCCCGAGTCGACTGGGACGAATATGACCAAGCTTTTTTTGCGGGTGGTTTAGTTGACGTTGTGGAGAGCCCTTCTACGAGAAATTCTCCTCGTCTCGACCTCATCCCTCGAGGTATTCCTCTTAGGTTTTTAGACATACCCGTATATAGAACGAGCCCTGTAACTATACCAATAATTGCTCCTCTTCTCGATTCTCAAAATACTGTATCAGTAGCTTGTCCCTTGGCTAGGTTAGCTGTTCTAAATCCATTTTGTTATGCCTCTGCAGCCGAAGTCGAGGGCTTCAGAAAGTTCAGTGGGCTTCCTCGGATTGGGAGTTAATCGCCCCTGGTCCTAACGACGACTTCGCTCATCCTCCCCCCGGCTGTCATACGTTTTTTATAGACCAAGTCGTCTTTGGCCTTCGCTTTCCTATCCAAGACGAGCTCATATTGATAAGCAACTTGTACAATGTACCCATAAATCAATTTTCTCCTAATGCCATTCGCATTATGATAGCCTTCATAGTCGTTTCCAGAATAATATTTAAATTCTTTTCCCCCGAATTTTTCTTTTATTGCTACGGTTACCGACTTTCCAAAGGCGCCCATTGTTTGGGTCGTCGTTCCGGTGTTACTTTTCTTACCGACCTTTCATCAAACGTTACCGAATGGAAATCGAAGTATGTCTTCATTCGACCTGCTTTCGGTATGTATCCTTATGCCAATACTTGGATTACTTCAAAGGTGAAACAGAATAAGCGGCCTCGCTCCGACGAGTTCGCCCTGTTGTTGTCTGAACTTAATAAGAGCACTTACAGTGCTCGCCAATTGATCAAGGACCGTAAGTTGGTCAATCACGCCTGTATCGTCATTTACGAGGATCTCCCTCGTCTCGATGATCCTCGTAAGCTCTAACATATCTTCTTATGGGGTCGATTTCGGATTTTACCTATATCGTATTTGTTAATTGGTTTGTTCCATTACTGATTTCTTCTTACCTTTCAGTTAAGGCGCTTAAACGCTTCGAGCTGAAGAAAAAATCGGCCGAGAAGTCGGCGGGTGGCTCTGCTCCTCCTCCTTTTTAACCTGGGAGTGGATCTGGGTCGAGGCCCGCCGGTGCGTCAGTCGAGTCGACTGCTGCGAAGAAATCCAGGGTCGAGAACCCTGGTGCTGCTCAAAATAAACCGCCGGGCTCTAGCTCCCGCAAGAGGGCTCAGGATAGCTGGGCCGTCGTCCTGATCCCAGACGACCTGAAACGCCGCAAGGTCGACAAAGGAAAACGGAAGGCAGTTGAGAAGCCCTCCCAAGCTCCAATCACCGTCAAGGATGTGACGGTCAAAATGCCGTCTCGACTCTGGAACCACCCTGAGCCATATCAGGTGGCTAAATACTTTAACTCTTTTATCCCCGATGTCGACAAGGAGCGTGTCGACGAGAATCTCTATGAGTGCTCAAATTACGCTATCCAGTGCCTTTCTCGGGTATTCTTCTTATCTTTGAACCGTCTTATCGTCGTGCTTTGCCTTGGCTTCACATATTACTTGCCCATTTTTAATGTTGTTTTTGTTTTTGTTGGCAGTTTCTGGCTGCGGCGCTTCCTTGCTTCGAGGAGATGAGTAAGGCTCCTCTTGCCTCCACTAAGTCCCTCGAGGACAAATGTGAAGCTCAGCGCCAGGAAATCGAGGCGCTGAAGGAGGATTTGGAGGCCTCAAAGGCCCTTGTCGACAAGCTGAAGGCCGACAAAGCTGTGCTCCGGCATTTGAATGACAAGCTCAAAGCCGACCTCGACAAGCCTCGTGACGAGGTCATGGTTGAAAGGAAGGGATGCGTCGAGGAGGGGCGCAGGACGTTTTTGAAGTCCCCGATGGGCGCCGTCTTCCTTGAGACCTATCGTCAGGAGGTCGTCAAGGCCTTTTGCAACTCTCTCGCCTTTCTCAACAAGCTCTTGCCCGCCACCCTTCAGTACTTCGAGCATACTTTTGCCGCATGGAAGGCGGTGGTGTCAGGGTTCGAGTTGGAAGGGAAGCTCGACCGAGAAGCAGTTAAGGAGACGCTTCCCGATCCCGAGGGCGATGACTCTCTCCCCGACGATTATCCATGGTGGTCGGGACTCGAGGCTTGGGCCATCTGCAAGGCTGGCTTGAGCGCGCAACTCGAGGTTCCTCCCACCCCCTTGTCCGGTCCGATCGAACTAATCTGGGCAAGTGGGGCTAGTTGCGAGGAGGAAGTCGAGGCGGGGGATGTCGAGCAGCAGGGTACTGAGCCTCTTGTCGACAAGGATGCTGAGGCAGAGAAGACTGCCACGATTGTGGAAGGTGGGGATGACACTGCTAAGAAGTCGGATGCCGAGTCTTAGCGGTGTTTATCCATGGGCTGTGCCGTTTTCGTTTTTTACTTGCAGTTATTTGTTTTTCTCGTCTCGGCCCATTTTCAATATATGTAAGGGCCGAGACGACTCAGAATGTAATGCTTCTCTTTTATCAATATGAAACTTTTCTTTTCCCTTCATTGCTTGTGTTAATTGTTTCTCAAATTATCTTGCTGTTATTTCCCGTATATCTTCTCCCCAACCCTTCTTGCGGGCTGGTCGAAGTCGAGCAAAGGTTTTAGCAGCTTCATAGCTGATAAACGTGAAGTTTTTCAACTCGTCTTCTCCCCAACCCTTCTTGCGAGTTGGTCGAAGTCGAGCAACGATTTGAACAGCTTCATAGCTGTGAAACGTAAGTTTTTCAACCCGTCTTCTCTCCAACCCATTCTTGCGAGCTGGCCGAAGTCGAGCAATGATTTTAACAGTTTCATAGCTATCTCGATGTTTGTTGTGTAGATGTGTATTAAAGTTGGTTGTATGAGATTTTTCGTTCTTGAAATGTGACCACTAAATAATTGTGTACATCGATATCTTGAGTGTGAGTATTGTAATGTGTTGGAGATTCCGCTTGAAAATTTCAATCTTTATGGTTGCGTTAATCGACTTCGTAGTCGAAAGCTTCGCAGCCTGCTCAAAATTCCACTCGAGAGTTTACAACTTCGTAGTTGTGTTAGTCGAATTCGTGGTCGAAGGCTTCGTAGCCTGCTCGAGATTCCACTCAAGGGTTTACAACTTCGTAGTTGTGTAAGTCGACTTCGTAGTCGAAGGCTTCGTAGCCTGCTCGAGATTCCACTCGAGAATTTACAACTTCGTAGTTGTGTAAGTCGACTTCGTAGTTGAAAGCTTCATAGTCTGCTCGAGATTCCGCTCGAGAATTTACAACTTCGTAGTTGTGTTAGTCGACTTCGTAGTCGAAGGCTTTGTAGCCTGCTCAAGATTCCGCTCGAGAATTTACAACTTCGTAGTTGTGTAAGTCGACTTCGTAGTCGAAGGCTTCGTAACCTGCTCGAGATTCTGCTCGAGAATTTACAACTTCGTAGTTGTGTTTTAATTGATTTCATAATTATGGGAGAGTTAGTCGGCTCCATAGCCGTTTTGGAAAATTCGATTTTTCATGCAATCATTATAAAGTCGACGTGTAAATGTAAGAAACATAATTGAAGCATAAACTCTAAGATTCATTTCATCATTGAATTCAAATCAGACATCGTTCAGTACAAAAGATAGTTTGAGACATTGCCTTAGGCGTAAAAGCGTTTGAAATGGATCACGTGCCAGGACCGCGGGAGTTGTCGATCTTCTTCATCTTCGAGTTCATATGCGCCCCTCTCGAGCACCTTCATGATGGTATAGGGCCCTTCCCAGTTAGCTTCGAGTTTGCCGACATGTTTGAGAGCATCGGCTCGCTTGAGGACGAGATCCCCGACTTGAAAACATCTGGTTCGGACCTTCTTGTCGAAGGCCGCGCGCATCTTCTGCTTGTATTCGACAGACCGCACCCAAGCTTCTTCTCGCCCTTCTTCAATTAAGTCGAGGGCTTCTTCGACCATCTCCTCGTTTTTCTTTTCCTCGTAAAACATCGATTTATGGGATTCTAGGCCGACTTCTATTGGCAGTAGTGCATCCATCCCATAAACCATGTGAAATGGGGATTGTCCCGTCGAACTTCTCGGAGTCGTCCTAGAGGCCCATAGGACTGTCGTCAACTCGTCGACCCAGGCTCCCGACGCTTTCTCCAATCTCTTCTTCAATCCTTGGAGAATAGTTCGATTCGTTACCTCGACTTTCCCGTTTGCCTGTGGGTGTGCGACTGACGCAAACCGCTGCTTAATTCCCATGTCGAGACACCATGCATGGATTCATTTTCCTTGGAATTGCGTCCCGTTGTCTGAGATTAACACTTTCGGAATTCCAAATCGACAGCAGATATTGTTAAATAAGAATTGTATCATCTTTTCCTCAGTAATTCGAGCCAAAGGTTCCGCCTCGACCCACTTGCTAAAATAGTCGACTGCGACCGCTACGAATTTCCTTTGTCCCGTCCCCATTGGCAATGGGCCCACCAAGTCGATTCCCCATTGAGCAAAGGGAATCGGGGAGTTGATTGTCGTCATATATTCAGCTGGAACATGGGTGACCTGGCGTGTCGCTGACACTTATCGCATTCTCGCACAAGCTTCTCCGCCGTTGCTCGTACCTTGGGCTAGTAATATCCTGCTCGCAAGGCTTTGCCAGTCAATGCTCGAGATCCTATGTGTGCTCCGTAACACCCTTCATGGATTTCTCGTAAAACATGAATCCCTTCTTCTTCGGAAACACACCTCAGGTGAGGTCAGACTAGCGATTTCTTATATAGGATCCCGTCGACTTCGAAATACTTGCTTAGATATCGAGCCATCTTTTCCGCCTCTTGCTTGTCTCCTGCAGGGATTTGACCCCGCAAGAGTTCATGAATCGACTTCCTCCAATCATCCTTCTCCTCAATTTCCATGGCTTCACTTAGAACACTCCCTTCAAGGTGCATCGTAATGATATGATTTCCCATCTTTTCTTCGTTTGAGCTTGCAATTCTTGCGAGCCAGTCGGCTCGTTTGTTCTCTTCTCGCGGGACTTGTGTCAATTCGAATTTCTTCAAGCCTTGTACGAGGCTTTGGATTTCCTCGACATACTTCATCATTCTATCCTCCTTTATTTCACAATTTCCCAACACTTGTCCGACGACAAGCTGCGAGTCGGAATGTGCTGCGATCTCTGCTGCTCCACCACCGATTGTCAGTTGTATCCCCTTGATAAGTGCTTCGTATTCAGCTTCATTGTTTGAGGCTTTGAACCCCATTCTAATCGCGAAGTCGAGCTGTTCGCCCTCGGGGGATACGAGGATGACTCCCAAACCAGATCCTTTAGCGGCCGAGGACCCATCAACGTGCATCATCCATTTCCTCTTTTCTCCTTTGGTTCCTTCTTGAATGAAATCAGCTAGAGCCTGGGCTTTAATGGCTCGCCTTGGCTCGTACTTGATAGAATATTCGCTCAGCTCGACTGCCCACTTCACGAGTCGACCTGAGACTGTAGGTCGACCTAATGTTTCTCCCAACTGAAAGTTCGTTCTTACCACAATCGTATGATTCAGGAAATAGGGCCTCAGTTTTCTTGCCGTTATAACTAGTGTCAAGGCGGCTTTTATATATTCATGTAGCCTAAGGAGAGTCGAGCCTCCGACCGCTACTCCAGCATCCGCACTTGCGTTCAGATTTTGAAGTATTCAGGCGGGGGTCATGTACTGGATGTCACATCATAGATAATATCTGTACCATGGCAGAGGTATGTTTGAGACAGTTTAGTTCCGGGTTGGGTGGCCGAGGCCTTTATACCCACCTGATGACCGTTGGGAGGGGCGAGGCCCTCTCTACCCCATCGGCGTGTGCACACGAGCGGCTACGGCCGAGGGTCTTTTGACCACAGATCAGAACAGACATTAGAGATCAGTTTACAGTTTCAGCTCTTATATATTTATGTTTCATGATACGTTATTATAGATGATGTTTTGTTCAGTACTGGTCTTTGCGGAGCATAGTGGTTTGCTCACGCCCCCATTGTGTTTTTCAGGAGACGGAGTCGAGCGTGCCGGATGAGCACAGATGTGGCGCAGCGTGGTCATGAGAGTCGGACATATTTTACCAGCATTTTTATGTCCTAGATTTATGATCATGTGTATTTTATTCAGTTTATGTACGCATGTTATGTATTCGTATTTCGGATGCTTCCGCCAGCGAGTTTTTTTAGACAGTGCGAGATAGTACAGACTATGCATGTATAATTCCATAATCCGCGAGCGGACAGTTTGGTTGCATGTTTTATTATGTCTGTGGGCAAGCCCAAGTTTCAGTTTAAGTTTTTATCTGCCACATCCCGCAATAAGTCAGTATTTTCGAAAACCCAGCTCGCACGTTCTTTCGAAAATAAAAACAAAAATTTTACTCTGATTTTCAAAGCTAGTAGTAAGGCGGGGTGTGACATAAGGTGTACTATTGTTGGCTTAGTCATCTTGTACTTGTCATGAAGAGGCCACATGTGATAAAATTGATAGGAACTCACGTGACTTGTCCCAAGCTTCCATCCACTTGTGATAATTATGTACCTAAGCATGCTTAAGGCATCATTCACGCGTGATTAACTTATGCTAAGGCGATTAGAAGAAATCACGCACCATTGCCGTGCGGATGACCGATACTTAAGAACATATGATGGTTGAATGAACACTTAAGCTTAAATGAACATAATTGATGAATATGATGAAACACTAAGTACGATTATGCGTACGATCACAAACGATTAGCACGAGATTAACACATTTAACGTGCGATCAAGTACGATTTGATTCGATAATATTTTTATCGAGCGATTTAACATAAATTGACTTATATATTTACTGATTCCGAGAATAATATGAACATTACGAGACTAAATACGTAATTTACATTAAAATAAAAATGGGCTATTACAACTCCGCTCCACCGAATCTTTATCTTTCCCCTTCACCTTAACACAGTGATGGTGAGGAAGGCATTGAACAAATGGCGTATGTGCATCGACTTTCGCGACTTGAACCTGGTGTGCCCAAAAGATCACTATCCTTTGCCTAGAATCGACCAGCTAGTCGACTCCACAGCTGGCTGCGAGTTGCTGAGCATGATGGATGCATCTCAGGGATACCACCAAATCCCCTTGGCTTTGGAGGATCAAAGTAAAGTGAGTTTCATGACGAGTAAGGGGACGTATTGTTACGTCGTCATGCCCTTTGGCCTAAAGAATGCAGGAGCAACTTACCAGCGACTGATGGAGTGAATGTTCAAACCCCAGATCGGTCGAAATATGGAAGTGTACGTCGACGATATCCTGGTGAAGAGCAAGTCCTCGACTTCACACCCAGATGACTTAAGGAAACTTTCAACACCCTTAGGACGTTTGGGATGAAGTTGAACCCGAGCAAGTGTGCCTTTGGAGTAAAGGCGGGGTGATTTTTGGGATATGTCGTCACAGAACGAGGAATCGAGGTGAACAAAGACAAGGTGAAGGCCATACTCGACATGGCTCCACCATGAAACATTAGAGAAGTCCAAGTACTAACGGGAAGGATTGCAGGCTTGAGCAGATTCATCGATCGAGCAGCCGAGAGGAGTTTCCCTTTTTTCAAATTACTTAAGAAGAAGACGGTTTTCAAATGGAGTGACGAGGCGCAGATGGCCTTTGAGAAGTTGAAAGAGTTCCTGAGTGAGCTGCCCTTGCTGACCAAACCAGAACCAGGTGACGAGTTGATTTTATACATCTCAGTGGGGGAGTTTGCTTTGAGTTCAGTGTTGCTGCGGGAAGATGGAAGTTCCCAACAGCCTATTTACTACACAAGTCGAGTACTCCAAGGTGCGGAGGCGAGATAACAAGAAGTACATGTAAAATCCTTTCGACATCCAATTTCCCGATTAATCTTGGGTATGATTTTGTCAAAACCCAAATGGATTTAATAACTATGATTCCATTTCAAGTTTAGTAATTTGTTTATGAATCTCTATTCATCCCGCCTTGGCCAAGGACTTTGAATTACTAACTATGAAACACATAGGAAATTCACTTATCTTTATAAGTGTCGAATTCTTTGTTGGCCACTGACAAACTTCCACACATATTAATATAATACCCAAAATATCCCTTTATATGATTGTGCTAACAATCAAAAGGATAAATCAATGTAAAATATAATATGCACAAAGTTACCATCGTGCCTCAAGTCTAAGGATTAATCATGTACTATTGTAACATGAAAATTCTTATTCGACAGATAAATTATCATTAAGAATTTTCATACGGTCATATTCAGTGAACTTGTTCTCTAACAAGCACCCACATATATGTATTTGCGTCCCACGCTAATGTTGATGGAATGCAACATTCTTGTCCAACAAGTATACATCATATGTGCAAGTCTTTTCCGGATTTATTCGATATCCCATCTCGAAACATCCAACGACTTCGAACTGTATTTAAGATCACAACTTTCAAGGTATGTTCCATGATCACCATCTCTATGCGCAACCATACCTTATAGCTATATGTGATCTATGGATTTTATCTTAAGTGCAAATATAGGATAAATGCTTACTCTTAAAATAAATTAATGCCTTTTAATTAATATAATTCCAATAGATTGTATTTACAAGTAGAATACGTCCAATCTGATTGGAACGCCGGGTATCCTACTCTAACAATCTCCCACTTGCCCTAGTTCCAATCACTCATGTATCTTAGACCCATCTTCTCAAGATGTGCTTCGAACACTTTCTGTGATAAAGGCTTAGTTAAGGGGTCTGCTATATTTTCTGCTGAGTCGACAACAGATGGTACTACACCCAACCCTTGGATGAAGTTCCTTATCCCAAACAACTTCTTTTGCAGCATCAGATGCAGCAATATATTCAGCCTCTGTCGTAGAGTCAGCAATCGTTTCTTGTTTGGAACTTTTCCAACTCACTGCTGCTCCATTCAGAGTGAATAAGTATCCAGACATGGATTTATAGTCATCTTTATCGGACTGAAAACCAGAATCAGTAAAGCCTTCTAGTTTCAGTTCTCCATTGCCGTATACCATAAAGAATCATCTTAACGGCATTCCAATGTTCTTCACCTGGATTAGACTGATATCTGCTCGTTACACTAAGTGCATGAGCCACATCAGGTCTTGTACATAACATTGCATACATAATGCTACCAATAGCTGATGCATAAGGTATATGACTGATCCGTTCTCTTTCTTCAGGTGTCTTTGGAGACATCGTTTTAGAAAGTGAAACCCCATGACTCATTGGAATATATCCACGTTTGGATTCTTCCATGCTAAATCGTTTTATCACCTTATTTATGTACATAGACTGGGATAGTCCGATCATCTTTTTAAATCTATCTCTATAGATTTTTATTCCTAGGATAAAAGACGCTTCTCCCAAGTCTTTCATGGAAAACTGTTTTGACAACCATGTCCTTGTTGACTGCAACATACCTACATCATTCCCAATGAGTAGGATGTCATCAACATAGAGTACAACAAATGCAACTGCATTCCCACTCACCTTCTTATAAACACATGGTTCATCCGGGTTCTTATGAAAATCAAACGTTTTGATCGTTTCATCAAACCGGATGTTCCAACTCCTCGAAGCTTGTTTAAGTCCATAATAGACCTTTGAAGCTTACAAACCATTTACTCACTCCCATTGGATATGAAACCCTGTGGTTGTTTCATATAAATGTCTTCCTTAATGTTTCTATTAAGAAAAGCAGTTTTCACATCCATTTGCCATATCTCGTAGTCATAATACGCAGCTATGGCTAGCAATATCCGAATAGATTTAAGCATTGCTACTGGTGAAAAAGTTTCCTCATAATCAACTCCTTTTTTTTAGTATAACCTTTAGCAACCAGTCTTGCTTTAAAAGTATTTACTTCTCCATCTACACCACGTTTTCGCTTGTAAACCCATTTACAACCTATAGGTACAATACCCTGTGGTGGATCAACCAAGGTCCATACCTTGTTGGAATACATGGAGTCTATCTCGGATTGCATAGCTTCTTGCCATTTATCTGAGTCAATGTCTGACATTGCCTCATCATAGCTTATTGGATCACTATCCAAAAGGAGTCCCTCTTCATTGTTCTCTAACAATAGGTATAGCCTCTCAGGCGCCCTAGAAACCCTTTCGGATCTCCGAAGAGGTTGTGTTTCAGATGGTCCAGTCTCTACTGGTATGTTATTTGTGGTACTTTGTGGAATTTCTTGTGGTTCTTCATTAAGTTCTATGACTCCATTATTCTTTGAGAGAAACTCTTCCTCCAAGAATATAGCATTCCTCGAAACAAACACCTTTTGTTCAGAGGGATCATAGAAATAGTATCCAATAGACTCTTTTGGATGCCCCACAAATTTTCATAAGATGGATCTCATATCCAACTTATCTCCCACTAACTGCTTCACATAAGCAGTACAACCCCATACTTTCAAATACTTGTACGAGGGTGTTTTGCCACACCATATCTCATAAGGTGTGCTGGGTACAGCTTTACTCGGCACTCTATTCAAAATATGTGCTGGTGTTTCTAAGGCATAGCCCCAGAATGAAAGAGGTAAACTAGTGGAACTCATCATCGATCGAACCATGTCCATCAATGTTCGATTTCTTCTTTCTGAAACCCCATTGAGTTGTGGAGTTCCAGGAGGTGTCCACTGTGAAATAGTCCCATTATCTCGTAAATAATAAAGAAACTCATTGGTCAAATATTCACCTCCTCGATCTGATCGAAGAACTTTAATACTACGACCAATTTGTTTCTCCACTTCACTTCTGAATTCTTTGAACTTTTCAAATACTTCAGATTTGTACCTTAATAGGTATACATAACCATACTGTGAATAATCATCAGTAAAAGTTATGAAGTAGTGGTAGTTCCCCTTGGCACTAACATTTAGTGGTCCACAAACATCTGTATGGATTAAATCCAACAGACCTTTAGCTCGCTCCACTTGTCCAACAAATGGTGATTTTGTTATTTTACCTTTAAGACATGATTCATATGTAGGCAACCTTTCCTCTCCCCTAAGGTCGAGTTTTGGTCCCAATTTGTGAATCCTCTTTTTCAGATATATGACCTAATCTATCATGCCAAATTGTGAATGAACTATGATTATCTAATTTTCTTTTATTTTGTTGAATGGTTAAGATGGGACTTTGTGGTGTAATGGTATATAAACCATTTGTCAAATTTCCGGAATATATAAAAGTTGTATCTTTGAAAATGGAACATCTTCCATTCTCAATTACGAACTTAAAACCTTCTTTATCCATTACTGGAATAGAAATTATGTTTCTTATAACGTCCGGAACATACAAACAATTTGTAAGACAAATTTTTACACCATTATTTAAAGCTAGATAAACACTCCCAATTGCTTTGGCAGCAACTCTTGCACCATTGCCCATCCTTAGGATTGTTTCATCATCTTCTAGCTTGTTACTTCTTGCCATCATCTGCAAATCATTGCAAATATGTGAGCCACAGCCGGTATCCAATACCCAAGAAGAATCGTTAACTGATAAGTTAACTTCAACAAAATAAATACCTGAACTTTTCAGGCTTGCAAGATACTCCTTGCAATTCCTCTTTCAATGCCCAGTTTTACCACAATGATAACATTCATGACTAGACTGAGAATTAACCTTCTCTTTGTTCTTTCCTTTGTTGTTCTTTGCCTTCTTATTGGGTTTATTAGGAACTTTTCCCTTCCCCTTCCTTTTAGATTTAGAAGAGGATCCAACAAGAAGCACCGGCTTATCCTTTTTGATCGTGGATTCAGCCGTCTTTAACATGTTCACCAATTCAGGAAGAGAAGTTTCCATATTGTGCATGTTAAAGTTAACAACAAAAGTATCAAATGATGGAGGCAGAGATTGCAGCAAAAGATCCACATAGAGTTCGTTATCCATAACAACTCCAAGAGATGTTAGCCTTTCAATAAGAGCTATCATCTTCAGCCCATGGTCTTGGACTAACGAGCCCTCAGTCATACGACTTCTGAAAAGCTCTTTAGATATCTGATATCTTATTTGCCTTGTCCTTTCACCATACAACTCTTGTAGGTGATTTAGAATATCATTTGCATTATCAAATAATTCATTTTGTCTCTGCAGCTCATTTGACATTGATGCTAACATGTAGCACCGAGCCTGGAGATTGTCATCAATATGACGTAAGTATTCTTCATACTCATCAGAAGTCTTATCCTCGGGTGGAGGAAGAGGGGCTTTGTCAAGCACATAGTCCCTTTTTTCAGACTGTAGAACAATTCTTAGGTTTCTCAGCCAATCAACGAAATTTGTTCCAGTTAATTTGTTTTGCTCAAGAATACTTGCGATTGGATTTTTAGCCATTTTAGTAGAGTGATCTACAAAAATAACAAACGAAGCAAAAAATAATTAGACTATGGAATTTATATTCATTTAATATTAGGTCTTTAATATTAAATGTCTCCCACTATTTTAATTAAACCCTATATTAATTATGAAAATCTCATTTTCGTAGTGGGCTTGAAGTCCAATAAAAATATTCCATATCCCACTTTTATGAGTACGTGTTGATATCCGACTTGATTACAAAATCGAAGATGGAGACTAATTGATTTATTGAAGAAATAATCTTAAGACAGGTCGGTATTAATTAGGATTAATTACCGACTTGCGAATAATTACCGACTTCCGAAGATCTTCAGAAGAACCGACATTTGAAACAAATGCAAGTAAACCGACGTCAGTCCAAACCGACTATCACAAAGTCCAAATATCCCAACAGAAAACAAAGCTGGAAGCATCTGATTGGACCAACAAAATGGAAAAGCAATCATTGATGTTTCCCACCGCTTAAAGTGAAGCAGCTCAACATTAAATATGTCTTTATCCAGTTCGAGCAAGAAGACAAAAATTACCGTACTATAAATAGCAGAATTTGTGATAGTACGAGGATCCTTTTTCGAACACATTGTACATGACTTATGATGATCTCGGTTTTCAACAATAAAACCGACTTCTGTACTCTTGTGACTATCAAATAAAATCAAATTCTACAATTACTTCTACTTTGTAACATCAACTGTATTTAATTTCACGTTGTTAATTCTAGACAACAACAGTTTGGCGCTAGAAGGAGGGCTTGAACCTCCGATTAGTTGATTGTCTGAGAATTTAACATATAATAAGGATGTCAAATTCTGGGCGAAATGAACGAATTCCAGATACTGGAATCAATCGTCACCCAACTCGTACAACTGGAAATTCTGTCGTCCCATCTACATCAATTGATTATTCTGTTTTGTTTCAAGATCCAGAGTTCTTGAAAAATTTATCTGATTTTATGGTACGAACAAGAATAGAACCAACCGCAGCCGTTAATCCTCAAACTCATCCTATACCAGTTCCACGAAGACATGATATTCCTGCTACATCACATGCAACTTCTCATCTACGTACACATGAATCACAACATGACGTTGCATCTCAAAACCGTGGAGTAGTTCCTGTACAAACTCATATTCCAGAAGCAGTTCGATCGGAAGTCACTGCAGAAAGTCATTCTGGACGTCGACCACGACAACCAGCCCCTTCGTTACCAGAAATATCACAACATAATCAATCATCTGATTTGCGGCGTACTCTTGAACAAAATCATATTCGTCGTGAGCAAAATGAGTTACGTCGTCTAATTGAAAAAAATCGTTTAAGACGTGAATCTGAGGAGCTGAAATGTTAAGAAAAAGATTTGCTGAGCTAGAAACTCGACAAGACGATCAGGAGGAATCACGACGACAAATTCCAACGATGGAAGGGACGTATCAAGAAGTTGAGACTCCTTTGGCCCCTCATTTGACCAGGGAGCCTCTTCCAACCAAGGTAAAGGTTCCACAGATTGGTTTATATGATGGAACTTCCGATCCTGACGCTCACCTTGGCCAATATACTTCATGGATGGATCTTCATGGGGCAACCGAAGCACTCAGGTGTCGGATGTTTTCGTTAACTTTGGGACCTCGAGCCTAAAAGTGGTACCATTCCTTACCTCGGTGTTCAATCTCCACATGGCGACAATTGAGAACGGCTTTTCGATCTCATTTTATCGGGGCCCGAGTTTCTCTAATTCCCAAAGAATCAATTGCAAATATTGTGCAAAAAGACGGTGAGAGTGTAAAGGACTATATTACTCGGTTTAATGAACGCATACAAAATATGGAACAATGTCATCCTGAAACGTTGTTAGTCACAGCCATAGCTGGATTGAAGCCAAATTCATTGTTCCGTTGGAGTATCTGTCAGAATAAACCGACCTCGTTTCAAGATTTCCTGGTCCGAGCCCAACAACATATTATAGCTGAGGAATCGATGTCGGTTCCAAATATCGACTTTTCTTCACCTAAGTTGAATGTCGGACAAGAATCAAAGAAGAAGAAAAATAAATTCTTCAAACCAAATAAGTCTCGATTTGGGAATCCTAAGATGCCCGAGGTGCAAGAAGCTAGAACCAAATACCTTAATGAAATCAAATCTAGCTATCAGGCAGTTTTTTCGGCAGGAGCAGCAACCATATTTGAAGAACTGAAAGGGAAAGGAATTCTTCCTGACCCTCGGCCTGTGCGAACTCCTGAAGAAAGACTTGATAAGATAAGATATTGTTCATACCACAAGTCGGCAGGTCATAATACTGATGAATGCCTCGGTTTACTCTCTGCCTTACTCCGACTTATTGGGCATCCTCAAGTCCAAAAGTTTGCCAAAAATGTAGATTATAAACGAAAGGGAAGATTGTTAGATTTACCAGATGACGATGAAGACGAGGAACGTCCAGTTAATCCAAAACGGGTGAGACCAAGTGATAAAGAAGTGTTCATGATGAGCTCAGAAGAAAATGATTCATTGAAAAATACTGAAATGATGTACCGAGGAGGATACTATAATCCTGACAATTCTCACCATGTAATTCGGGTCAATAACAGTAGCAATACGTCGTTTGAATCACGGCGGCAGGTGAAGGCATACGCCCGAAAGGCTTATAATGCGGGTAAAACTGTTTTGACAACCGACCTCCGAGATAAGATTAACGCTCGAAATAATTGTCCCATAACATTCAATGTGGATGATGCTAGTTACTTCGCTCACCCACACGCTGACCCCCTAGTAATAACGGCACCCATTTGTGGTATACCGGTACATCGTATACTAGTAGATACAGGGGCGTATTCAAGCATCTTAATGTTACGAACATTTGAGCAAATGGGAATTGATCCAGCCGAGTTGAAACCCTGCAAAGATCAGGTGCAAGGCTTTAATGGCACAATTACATCGACCCTTGGTGAAATTATTATGCCAATTCGGTTTGGAATCCCTGGACAAGCTTCTAAAGTCATTATGGAAACATTTCAAGTGATGGATCTTAAAAATCAATATAATGCCATCATTGGAAGGACAGCTTTATACAAACTTCGTGCAGCTGTCTCGATCTTTCATTATGCTTTGAAATTTCCCACCAACCATGGAGAAGGAACTCATTATGGGGACCAATATGAAGCTCGCGGAATGGTATGGGTTAAGCCTTGGCATGAATCATGCGAACCAATGCATATGATGGAGAGTATTAAGGAAAATCAAGAAGACTCAACTCTCATCAACTCGAAATCACATACTACCGAGATGGAACTTGACTCAATAAAATGTAATTATGATCTGGCTTATGATCGTGGGAAACGTTCAGGAAAAGAACCGATCAAAGAAGAAGATGAACTTGATCCTCGAACTCAATTCAAGGAAAAGAATAAACTTGATCGAGCAGAACCATCAGAAGGTGTTGAGACAATTTACATCGATGATCCGGTTTGTAAAAAGCCACTACAAATCGGGGCCGGTCTTCAAGAACCAATACGTACTCGGCTTATTCAATTCCTTGAAATGAATTCTGACGTATTTGCTTGGAAACACGAAGATATGAAAGGAATTGACCCGAAGGTAGCTTCTCACCGATTGAATCTAGATCCAACGATCAAACCGGTGGTTCAAAAACGGCGTAAACTCGGTCCTGATCGACAAAAGGCTCTTGAAGAAGAAGTACAAAAGTTAATCGATAATAAGTTCATTCAGGAAACAAAATATTCGACTTGGGTATCAAATCCTGTTTTGGTGAAGAAGAGTTCCGGTGCATGGCGACTCTGCACTGATTTTTCCGACTTAAATAAAGCCTGTCCCAAAGACAGTTACCCGTTACCACATATCGATTATATGGTAGATGCTACCGCTGGACATGAATTAATGAGTTTCATGGACGCCTATTCGGGATATAATCAAATTCCCATGGATCCTGAAGAAGCAGAGCATACATCTTTTTACTCGGCCCGAGGATTATATTGTTATACCATGATGCCGTTCGGTTTGAAAAATGCTGGGGCCACATATCAAAGATTGGTTAACAAAATGTTTGCCAAGCTTATCGGTCAAACAATGGAAGTCTACGTCGACGACATGCTTGTTAAGTCGGTTCGTGCGGTTGATCACATTAATCACCTACAAGAGATGTTCAACATCTTAAGAGAGTATTCCATGGTGTTAAATCCGAAGAAATGCACTTTCGGAGTTGGTTCTGGTAAATTCTTGGGATATATTGTGACTCAACGAGGTATCGAAGCAAACCCCTTGAAGATAAAGGCTATTATGGATTTAACGCCTCCCACGTCGGTTAAAGGTGTTCAAGCTCTTACTGGCCGACTTGCTGCTTTAAATCGGTTTATATCGAAATCAACAGATCGATGCAGATCCTTTTTCGAATCTATAAAGAAGGGAAAACATTTTGAGTGGACCAAAGAATGTCAACAAGCCCTGGAAAAGATAAAAGAAACACTTCTTCAAATCCCAACTTTACAAAAATCGATGCTTGAAGAAATGCTATTCTTGTATCTGGGAGTAAGTGATTCCGCTATCAGTGCTGTTCTTATTCGAGAAGAAGGACATCAACAATATCCAATTTATTACATCAGTAAGGCTTTACACGAGGCTGAGTTGCGATATCCACCGATGGAGAAATTAGCATATGCACTTGTCATCGCAGCTCGGAAATTACGTCCTTATTTTCAAGAGCATTCAATAACGGTACTTACTTCCTACCCTTTGAAATCAATTTTACACCGACCTGACACATCGGGAAGACTGATCAAATGGGCCATTGAACTCGATCAGTATGATATTCATTATAAACCCAGAACTGCGATTAAAGCCCAAGTTTTATCTGACTTTATTGCTGAATTCACTCCCGCAATTGAGACGATTAATAAAGACCAACCATGGACCTTGTATGTTGATGGATCATTAACTCAACATCGAGCTGGAGGAGGAATCATTTTGATAGATCCTCAGAACAAGATGTTTTGCCATTCTGTCAAATTTCTATTTCCGGCAACAAATAATGAAGCAGAATATGAGGCCCTATTGTCCGGACTAAGCCTTGCGGAATCCATGAATGTAAATAAGCTAAAGGTATTCTCTGATTCTCAGCTGTTGGTGAACCAAGTCCATGGAGACTTTGAAGTAAAAGAACCTCGATTGCTACCATATCTAACGCTTGTAAAACAGAAGATGTCCCGATTTGATATTCGGTTAGAACACATTCCTCGTTCACAAAACATTCCAGCTGACGCTCTTTCTAAACTTGCTTCAAGTACTGGATTGGAGGATGTTGAGTATGTCCAAGTCGGTCATCAAGAAATACCTTCTGTTTCTCCTGCTGAAGTTATAAATACCGAATTACTGAAATCACCGACTTGAATGACACCGATTATAACATACATGAAAACAGGAACCTTACCTCAAAATTCGAAAGAAGCTCGAGCTCTTCGAATTCGAGCAGCTAGGTTTACATTGGACAATGGGATTCTTTATAAACGGGGATATTCTTTTCCTCTGCTGAAGTGTTTAACTGAACAAGAGTCGAAATATGTCCTTGAAGAGGTTCATGAAGGAATTTGTGGGAATCATAATGGTGCACGAGCGTTGGCATACAAAATACTTCGACAAGGATATTATTGGCCGACTTTGAAGATAGACGCGATCAATTGGGTTCGCAAATGCATGAAATGCCAAATATTTGCCCCGAATGTTAATCAGTCTCCAGAATCTCTCAAGTCGATTTATAGCCCTTGGCCATTTGCTAGATGGGGAATTGACATAATCGGTCCACTTCCAACTGCAAAAGGAAATGTTCGATTTGCTATTGTAGCGGTCGATTATTTTACCAAGTGGGCTAAAGCTGAACCACTAGCTACTATAACCGAACAGAAAGTTGTTGATTTTATTCGGAAATCGATCATATGTCGGTTCGGTGTACCGAGTTCAATTATAACCGACAATGGGCGACAATTCGAAGGAAAACGACTTGAGGCTTTTTGTGAAGAGTATCAAATAAAGCACTTCTTCTCTTCACCATACCATCCTCAATCCAATGGACAAGTCGAAGCAGTGAACAAGATTATAAAAAATGGTTTTAAAATCCGACTTAAAGTAGCAAAAGGGGCTTGGCCTGAAGAATTACCAAATGTATTATGGGCCTATAGAACGACAGTCAGTAATGCAACAGGAGAAACGCCATTTTCTTTGACTTATGGATCAGAAGCAGTCATCCCTGTTGAACTCGGATCTCCAACTTACCGAGTAACAAAGTTTCAAGACGAGACCAACTCGGAGAACTTGGAAGCCAACTTGGATCTCTTAGATGAAACTCGTCTTATGGCAGAACTCAAGAATGCTGCATATAAACAGAGAAGCGAAAGATACGTCAATTCAAAGATGAAGCCTCGATCATTTCGAGTTGGTGACTTAGTACTTAAAAGAATTACTGGGCCAGATCCGGGGCCTTTACAACCAAAATGGGAAGGACCGTTCAAAATCAATCAAGTACTCCCAAAAGGTACCTATCGACTTGAGAAACCAAACGGACTTACTCTTCCGTATCCATGGAATGCAGTTTATCTGAAGAAATATTTCCAATAAAGTGCTCATAATGTAAATTTGACTCTGTACACATTTTGATGAATATAATGAAATTGTGTGCTAAAGAGTCTCTTAAAAAGAACCGAGATGTTTTCACTCGGTATACAGTTAGTCTTTATATAGCCAAGCTTTTAACTTGGACAAGACTAATACTTAAAAATTTATGAAACATGTTCTGAATTTAAACCGAGCTATATAACTTGGTCAGTTATATCTTTCTTAGCCAAACTATTAACCTTCACATAACTAAGTTCAGTAGCTTAGGAAAGTTATGGACAAATTGAAATCAAAATTGGATTGTCTTTAAATTCAAATCCTGAAGATTGATTTGAAAAAGATAATATCCAAACTTCCATCTAAAATGGTGGTGTCCACTTATAAAATTAAGTTTGGCCGACTTCTTAAAACTGAAATATTTAGCGAAAGAAAAAAGATATGCTAAATATAATAGTCGGAATTTAAATAAATACCGACTTATTCTAAATTCCGAGTTCAAAATACTTGGAAAATTTATGAATGAAAACAGGCAAACTTAAAAACCATTCATTCATAAAATATCATTCAAGTCATTACAATCATGAAAGTCAAACATACTAAGTATCCCAACATGCTGGGAATACTTCAAAAATAAACAGACAAATCAATTAAAGTTAAACTATTCAGGATCAACGGACTTTTCAGCTGCAGCAGCTTCATCTTTATCTTTGGTTGCTTCTTCGGCATCATTCTTTATGATCTGCTCATACATGATCCGGCTGATAATATCAAAGACTCGGTCTTCCTCAGCCTTTGCAGCTTCTTCTACTTCGGTGAGAGTTACCGGGATGTGTTTGTCCAAAATAGTATCATCCCCACCAACTTCAGGTATCTCGGTAGTAACAGGCTCGTCCACTTTCTGAGATGACTCAGCAACTTTTCTTTCCAGAAATACTATAACAGCCTTGCGCAGTTGCTCAGGAGTCATCTTCTCGAGCTCTTCCTCCATATTCACCTCAGCCAAAGTCTTGACATAAATATTAGCAATTTCAGACTTCTTTTCTTTTTCGCCCTCAAGCACCATATTGACAAAAGATCGACGCAGACGAGCTTCTCTTTCTCGGTCCAATTCAGAAGCCTCAGAACTTCTTGCTTCAGCTCCAATAGATGCCAGAAGACCCTCACAGAAGCTCTTCTTGTCTTCATCAGCCTCAATGTGAGTGGTTGCAATCGAGGGGTTGAAGTTGTGATTCTTGATTTTATGGAGAAGAAATTGGCGAATCACCTCGATATCGTACAGACCGTCATCAAATCGCTCGATAATCCAGCGCAGGTTGATACACGTATTCATCTCAAACTCACGGTCCTCATCTTCGGAATCCGATTCCACGTTGGCCTTAAATCTGTTGGCCTCCGCCTCAAGAATTCTTCCAGCCCGGAGACCATCGTTGTATTTTTCTTCAGCAAACTTTATCTTCTCTTCTTGGAGTTTGCTGAGTTTGGCAAGATGAGCATCTCGGTCTCTCTTCAATAAGTCTTCAACTTCAGACCGACTTTTCCGAGTCATCTCGTGAGCTTCTTGCTCCTTGTGGAGAAGAGATTCACACCGGGAAAGCTGTTCTTCAAGCATCTTAACGCGTTGCTCGGAAGTGATAACTTGACTTGTCAGTTTCA